>JADDOH010016905.1:0-43181 GCA_016648135.1 Agrypnia vestita | reverse complement strand
TGTAGTTAAAATTGTGAGATGCGCCGCATCTTCTGATGATTGCAAACGAGACCAGAATCTTACTCTCATATATTTTTAAATACATCCCGTATATGTATCCTCACTCTTTCTATTAAAATTGTCCCAAACAGTTGTCCAATAGAGCTAAACACTATCTGTATTTTTCGCACTCCATACGAGACCTTTTATCTTATTTGCAGAGGCATAATGACAGCCCTTCTCTAATCCATTGTAGTGTGACTATATTTTAAACTTAGTCTAAGAGTGAAAAAAACATGAAAAGTTTAATTAATTTTTTATGTTACATGTTAAATGAATATTTCTTTCTAGTATATAAAATAGATTTTTGTTAAAACATAATTTTTGTGGTTGTTCTCTTCGTTTGAAGAAATTTCAGCAACACGCCAAATTTGATTAAAGGCCATCATTTAAATGGTGGCATCAAAGTATCATTGTTTTTATTAAAGAACCAAAATATTGCCGGTGGGTAGGCGCATGGCGCAGATTAAAATGTCTCGAGTCATTCCGCAGCAGAGTTGGAGCATTAATTGTTCTTACAATGCGCTTCCCATGCGCTGGATGTCAGCCGCGCGACGCAATAAACATTCCTGCGAGCGATTCCCATTGAAACACACGTACACTGCCCTGTTATCTCAATGCCAGCTCGTGGAATGGTTTTACGGTGCTGTGATGCGAGTAAACAATGACATTCGGAGAATTTCGCCGCCACATGGACCGAGGGTCGAATTAACAGCCCACTCAGGAGGTCTACCTCCAAATTCGTACTCGTTCCTCAATCAGCGCTTCGTATCTGCATCAAATGTTTTCTTTTTTGCGTGAATATGTCTTTAAAATCGGATGTCTGGAATGCATTTTCAAAAATCTGTCCATCATGAAAATATGACCAATTTTAAAAGCTTGTATTTCAGAGAGTGTCTGTACAAAGCGGTACCTGACTAGTTGATGATTGAGATTGAGATGATATGAGATGGGATGAGGTGTACAATCACTTAAGATTGCATTGCAGGTGAGCCTGCCATCCCCTTCTTTCGCCTTAGCGTCTTGTAGTCATCTATAACATTCAATGCGCCTCCATCTAAATGCAAACCACTGTTTTCTATTGTTATTAAATAATTCAATTTACTTCTCACTTGCGTGATAAGCCGCTCTTACCATTCTTCTTTTTGTAATGCCATCTCCTATTGGAGATCGGCGATCATGTTGGCATCTTGACTCAATTCACCGCACGAAACAACTCAGTCTAGTTACAATGTTACCAGTCCCTAAATTTCCCCAGCAATGAGACGCGGCGGCTTCCTACACTTCTTTGCCCACTGAATGATGAATTGGTTAAGACTATACATTGTTCCACTCATAAATTTTCCGAGATACTCCAGCTTTCTTATCTTGATGATGCGCAGCACTTCTCGACTTCTTTCTATGTGCCGGAGGACTTCAACATTCGTAACTCTATCCATCCAGGAAACTTTCAGTATGCGTCTATAGAGCTACATCTCACAGGCCTCGACCACGGATTAATTCTTGGTTTAATGTCCACACCTCCACCCCATATAAGACAATAGCGAAAATATTGCATTAAAACATACTCATTCTTAGTTGCAGGCTTAGGTCACGCTTAGATAGTAGAGATCTCATTCTGAGAAACGCACTTCTTGCCATCTCTATTCGAGATCTCACTTCTTGAGATGGGTCCCATTTCTCGTTAACTCGTGCATCCAAATACTAACATTGCGTGATTCCACTTAAATCTCTTCTATATTGCATCTTTGCTCTTATTCAAGTCTTCAACATCGCGACTGGCTGAAGCTAGACACCTGATCCAAAGCACGTGATCTTCTTCCCTTAGGATCAAGTTTCTGTACCATCTGTATATTTTTCGTATTTCGGGAGTGGGGGGCACCAACAACAAACTAAAATGAACTGAAATATTTTAGGAAAAACAAAAAATTGAAAATGTATTTGCACGAATAGGTACGTCTCTTCACTAACAATTGTCAGCAGTAAGTCATGGACCTGCGTTATATAAATAAATTAACTATCACGCTTACCTCCTACCGTGCATCATTACATTATATAACTTAAGGTAGCGATGTGAAAAAATATTTTTTTCTAACACAGCTTTTGGTGAAGCACGGGGTCGATGCTTCTCGGGATTCGGGTCATAGGTGCAACGCTAGCTAGCAAGGTGTGACTCATGCAAAAAATATAATCGAATTCAATTTTTTTGACGCTGCACATATAATATCAATTTTATTATCGTGGTTTACGGCCTACATTGGTTAATATTTATCATTAACAAATTATTGTGAAAATTTAAAAGTGGCGGAGGTGTGTTGTCCGTGACTCGCAGCCGGGTGAAATGAAAAAGTTAATTAATTTCTTGTTGTGCTACGATGTAGCGTACTGAAAAATATGATTTTTTGGTGGAAACGAGATCAGTTTGAAAATAATGTTCATTTTAATAGTTTTTCAATATCATCTCCGAAAGTCTGAAAAGGGGAGTTTCGAGAAAAATGCAATAAGTTGTTTTAAAACCCACCACGCTAGATATAAATCGCTTTAACTCTGCCAATTTTTGTAATTTTTAAATGAGTGAGACTCAATTTTTCTTAGAACTTCAAGCCGTAAGAATAAACAGAAAAAACTATTTTTGAAAATGTTACGGTGGTGCAGTTTGTAACCCCTTAAGGCCGGCGAGGATTTCAAGTCCTTTCTTTCTTCTTTTCTTGGCTTTTCCCCGTTGCCAGGGTCCTTTCTTTATTTGACCTTGTGACGCGTGCAGAGAGCTCGAACTGGCGAGTTCTCGCAGTTCGGACCGAAGGAGGAAGCAACTTCCACAGTTGACACATGTGTAACCCAATCGCCAATTCTTATCACACTTCTCAAATTAGGCTTCCACTCTCGGACCGGCTGTTTATCTCAATGCCATTCACTAAGCGGTTGTTTAAATTCTATAAATACTTACGCACTTAGCGAGCTTGGCTACCTGTTCTCTCCAGCGAAAATCTCGTGTGTTACAACTTATAAGCCTTATAGCGTATTATCGTTAAATTGTTTCTAGTACCTACCAAACGTGGATGACATTTTCAAGCAAGTTTCTACATTGAAAATATGTAAAGAAAAAACCTCGCAGAAAACCAGGAATACTTTTAACATATGAGAAATGGAAACCAAATCGTAATGCCTAAATATAAAACAACCCAAATGCAGTATCACTATATTTATAAAGCCATTAACTACTACAATAATCTACCTATCGAGATACGCTGCATCAATAAGCTTTCAGAACAAAATTAAAACCTTCCTAAAATCCAACTTAAATTCATAAATCATTTAAACATATAGCTTTTTACTCCCTTTCTTTTTAACTCGAAGCGTCTGCTTGTCTGCCGAAAAAACTTTGGATCGATTTTTAACCCTTTTCCCGATATCCAATCGAGCTGAAACATTGCAGGCGGACTCGTGGTGACGATAAAAATGATGTAAAAAATTTTAGTTTCAAAAAATTTAATTATTATAGTATAATTTTGTTTTTTTCTAAATTTTAACGATTTATATATTGTTTAATTTTCGAGCCCGACGCGTGGAGTAGGCGCGAAATCTGTTTCAATGAGAAAGGGAGTATAATAAAAACATGTTTTTTTGGGTTAGTTTTTTTTAATTTCATTATCAAATTACCACCAAAGCTGCCTCGCACTGTACGAGGCAGCTTTAGTGTAATTGGTAACGCGCCATTCCCGGATAGATTGACGAACCGTGGTTCGAATCCCAGTAGTAGCCGATTTTTTTTTGTTGATTTGATTTTTCTGTTTGTCTTTTCTAATTGATTAATAATTTTGTTTCAGTCAAATTTGTTTTTAGAAAAATGAAAACGGCTAGAGTCTACCGCTGACAACGCACGGAAAAATCTACGCAGAGCACATCACAGTGTCTATACGTAATTATATTATTGTAAATGCAGTTCTAGCGATAGAAGTGCATATCTATGATGACAATGGCGATAACCATAACAATGATTGTTTTGCGGCATACTTTCAGTGTTATGGCATATTCGTGAGTTTCTGACGTCACTAAACAATTTTATTACAACACACCCGATAATCGAGTATGCGTGCTACCCAGTTTATAAGAAAGTCTAGATAGGCATGTTGTCAGATATTTTATACCTTTTTATGGAATGTTCGGAAATTTTGAGAACATTATAAAAAAAAATCAAGTAAGTATAAACAGATTGGGAAGCATCGATGAATGAATGATGCCATTTTTACCATTGATAAGGTACCTACCAGGAACAACTTACTACTATTTACTGTACCAAAAGTGATTTTTTTATTGTAACGGATTTCGTTATATAGATGATATTCAAAACAGTAACATTTTTAAGACTATTTTTTATATGTGTGTTCTGAGAACACAATGATTGGATTTTGTCCTTAGAGGGATGAATATTATTAATCAAGATAAATTATAGAAATCTCACAGAGACGAAACTATTTACCTATATATGAGAAACGTGTATGGAAGCCTTCTAGTAGGATGGCCCTGGGTTTACGTCCTGTTTGAGGTGGCTTAAGTGATCACCCTGTGTATACATTTTTTTCTTATATGTGATAATGTCACAAGGTGTGCCAATTATAATAATTTCGTTGTCTGTCTATCCGTCCATCCATACGTTCGTCGTAACTTCGTGTAACGTCCCTAACTTCTTTATAGTATTTTTTTTTAAATATAAATATATAAACACTTATTCCTTGGGAACCGACATGTAAAAGTACCGTCATTTTTGACTGGTTACAGCTATTTACAATAATTTTGTTCAATTTTCTTATTTGTTAATGAGGTTTTTGTCCTTTCTATTTCATTCGGTAAATGACGTGCTAGCTCTCTCACACCCCTCTTATCTTTTGATACAAACCCTAAAGCTCAGAAGAGATTACAGTTCCATAAAAATACATATCGTGTTATTTCATTATAATCACATCGACGTGATATTTTGATGTAGGTATACACTATGATACGTTATTGCATAAGGGCTTGTTCAGACACAGCGGGAACCGTTCAGTTTCAGAATCGCGTTTCAAAACATGCGATTTGTGTCATCTGTTCACACAGCCGCGGTTAATAAGCGATTTGTGCGCGCGAAAATAAACGTCAGTTTGACAGTTCTGGTGCCGTTCTCCATCTTTGAATATCAGAGATATATTCGCTCATTACTTTGTTAACGACGGCCGTGTTCCATGGCAAGACACATAAATATCACTCTGTCAGTTCATTTTTGGTGAATAAATACCTACTTCTCTAAAATACTCTTTTTTTCCACCATTTCCAAATATCTCCACCAACTCCTGCCAAGCTTGGTTCTTGGCATATTTGAGTAATCCTCACACTATTACAGGTCTTTTCTACCATATTACAGGTCTTTTCTCCACTTCATCAATAAAAAATTCAGTGTCAAAGCGATCCATAACCATAGAAAAGAGAATATAATCCACGCGTGCTCCTGTTGTGACATGGAACCGTGCGGTGCCCGCAACGCGACTGAACGCTCTCGTAAGGCTCAATAGTAATAGGATCGTGCGGGCGCCGTGCGGGTCTATTTTCTAGCGGTTGGGTTGCGGGCACCGCAGCGGTTGAATAACCGCACGGTTGTGTCTGAACGATCACATACAAACCTAGGTAAATGAGACCCGCACGGATTTCATGCGATTCTGAAACGGCACGGTTCCCGCTGTGTCTGAACAAGCCCTAAATGTCGTGAGACATGGCGAGATTGATATCGTAGCTACCTGTATATTTCAGATACTTGGCAAGTTTTCTTATTGCATAAAAACCGGACTTGTTTGCTAAATTGCTCAGTAATTCTACGCGTTTCATTTAGAAACTGATTTATTTCCATAGCCTCGTGATAACGGGATATATCTGGTATCGGTCAGATATTTTTCTTAAGTTAATTTATTTTAATGCGCAAGTTAATTTACTACGGTTATTTTTATATTTATTATATATTATACACTTCTATAATACCCAATCCCCTGTTCTCAGAATTTTAATATTCATAACATACAAAATAGACAGAACGTACTTATTTATGTACGTAAGTGTCAATATCATTACAGAGGAAATTTTGTCATTAGTTAAACATTTGTAAAAAATAAATTAGTAAGATAGAGCGAAATAAACTGATCTCTTACAACCTATAAAATAATATTGGTATTTATTGTATGTAATATTCATCACGTTGAAATTGACGAAATGTACAATGTTATATACATGCATAATAGCGGTAAATATCTTTATGTTTGGTATGATAACGCGAACCAATGAGAATAGACCGGAATGTTACGCTGAATCATATATCTAGAGTTATATATCTGACACAAGCAAGATCACCAACAAATATGTAAGTCACTCACTTATTAAGGGCACAGTGAACTATGACAATCTCGTAACAAAGTTCGCCAAAACCTTTTCATAAAGATTTCATCTCTTCCAAGCTCCAAAAATATTAAACATTCTTAACACAAAACTAAAAACTTATAGCAATAGTCAAGCATATTTTTCTTCAAATGTGAAAATCTGGCTCCATGAAAAAGGAAGAAAACATGCACAAAACCTTTTAAAAGCCAAGATATACGAACAATTACTCTTACCTACATGTGTATATTAACATATCTTTTAATCTTTTCAACTATTTTTACACATAAATTTTCTTTTTTTCACTATCCAATCTACATGTTTTTGTTAATGTCTATACTATAGAATTAACACTATTAATAAATGTTTTGATGATTAATTTTTTCTGGAGCTAAGATTTATTCATATAATAACTGCTTTATATAATTATTCTTGCACAAACACTGCACCTACTGGAAGAGAACTATCTGCAATACAGCAAAATACTAGTGTAGCAGGCAGGGCATCGTGCATATTTGTAAACGCTATAAATTTTTTATCATCTATAAATGTGTAAACAAAAAAGAAATAAAAAGAGTAATTTTTAACGATTATATAAATTATTCTTTCTCCTAGTGCCGTGTCGTTTGAGAGTACAACTCCATATCTCCAGCGGTTTGAAATAGCTCTTCCACCATCTATTTATATGTCTTTAATGACATGTCGATACAATTTTACATATAACACGCTACACGCTGTAATATAACTGCTGGCTTATATGGGACAATAAAACTAAACGCGAACAATAAAAAACGTATTAGGTACCTACCTACTATTCAGTCATCGTACATATTTGTGAGCTACTGAAGCTACTTTAAAATTATGAACGCAGATATAAATCACATTCGTCGCGTCCATATCGCAGAATATCTATTATTGAAATAGAACATGGCAAAATCAATTAAGTAATACATATATAACGCGGTATTTTACTCAAAGTAACACGATTATTAGTTTAATCATTCAGTTAGTGTTGTAATAAATAATTATTTAATGCAGCGATGGTGTGAACGAACAGAGCGAATGGGAAATTAATATTTGTTCAAGATCTCGCGAACTTGACCAAGTCGAGATTGCCCGGCCCAAATATTTTAGCGTTGTTAAAGATGTCGAAAATTTACAATCTGTTCGTTGAACTATGTGCTGACGAGATTGTAAAAAAGGCGTAATCGTATTTATGAATAAATTAACATGGGATTGGTCAGAAAGTTATAATTTTTTGCGTCCAGCGGAAGCAACACTTTTCTGTAATTATGTTTCTTCTATGATGCAATTACTTTTCTGTAATTGTAATATGGCTACAACAAAAGACTTTTCTATAATTACTATTGTGCAATAATTCTATTCATTTATTATTATAAAGAGACTAGAGTATGCATTATTATTTCAATACAATTAATTATTATTCATTATTAATAGTCGCAAGACGTGGCTTTGGGAGACAAATGAAAACACTGAAAATTTTTATTGAAATGATTTATTGATTGTTATAATAAATTTACAAGGTCACTCGACACGAGTTAATCTGCGGCACTAATCTCGAATTCTTACTATTTCGCAATTTATTACTCGTCTGTGAACATTTGATTATTGTTTCTTAACGCTTTCCAGAAAATTCTGTTCCAAAAAAAATCGTACGTAGGTTTTTCGCTTTAACCGCGAAAAAAGGCAATTTATGTGATTTTTTTTTAAGGAAACCTATATTAATTATGGTATTGTTATCATTTCTACATAAAAGTGCATACTTTTTGAATATGTAAATTTTTTTTATTAAAAAATATTCAACAATGGCGGGAAATTTTTGGGTTCTGTCGACTGCCGAAAGAAAAGGCCCTCCGCGGTGACCACTCCCATTTCATCTGAAAAAATTGACACTACAATGTAGACATAGTTTTGACGTTTCTACCGGTCGGAAAAATCTATATTTTCAAAAACTCCTACGTTTGAATTTTTGCTTGAAATTTTCACCAGACATTTTTAAGACCTCAAGCTTAAAGAAAATGCAAAAAATTAAAAATCGATTTTTCCGGAAGGTCTAGGTAGGTATTTCTCCTTAATCTGCGCGTCACTGGTATCGCACATGCGTTGGTAACACCAATCGCTGCGGTAGAAACGTCAAAACGACATTGAATCATCGCGGCGTTGGTTTTTCGAATTCTCGATAATATTTTTTTCTTTTCTAGTGTTTTCGATTTCTAGTATTACCGAGAAGGTTCCAGTCGTTTCCGGACTATTCCGGGCATCTCTCGAATGTTGTAGATAATCCAAAAGTGCTGTAGGGTGTTCTAGAGTCTAGAGCATTCCATAGTGTTGTTCCAATGTGACATATTGCAAGGGATTCGGATAGTTCGCAATTCAATCCAGATAACGCATCTCGGTACATACTAACGTACCATTTTCTGATAAAAAAAATTATGTTTGAAAGGAAAGTGATTCTCTTAAAAAGTTCCTTATGAACAAATCATACTTATATTTTTTTGTCTGTCTCTAAGATTGCGAATAGTATAATATACTGCAGAAAATATTCAATTTAATTATTTTAAAATATGAAACATTTTAAAATTGATTATTTCCACTCTATCCACTTTAATCACATAATTCTAAACGCTACCATATACATGTACTTACATACATTATACCCATGTACAAGTACTCAAGTGTCACATTTATTAGTGACGTCGGTACCTACCTATTTGCCCTTAGAACGCGATATTGAATAATGGCTGAAAGGTAGTTTGACCTATTTTTCTATATATGTATATACCGACACTTACTGAACGAATGTTTTTAAACTACTTAATGGTCAGTTTGTCATTCACAGTTCAGTCGCCCGCAATAATATTAATTATTGACATTAATATTAATGATTACCTATTTAACAAAAATAAAAGATAAAAAAGCACAATAAAAATAGTTGTACTCTTATTATGCATTATTTATAGAAGTAATGTTAATAGTGTTATATCCTAGGATGTCGTTTAAAAGTAGTATTATATACAAATTAATTATTAATTAAACATAACAAATTGAACCCCACGAACTTTTTGAATAATTTATAATTAATTGAAATGTCAAGAAAATAATTTGATGTTATAACGTTGGTCGCTATGAAATAATAATGACTAACCATAGTATTCGAATCCGAAATATTACTGTTAATTTTAAATCGCCAACAACAGATCATTAGGATTGCATTGTTCCAATTGTCTAATAATACACCTATGATCATTATCATCTTCATGCCATCGTCCTAGTAGGGTTGGGAGCCCAAAAACTCGACTCTAGCGATAGTATTTTAACCGGTGACACATTAACCGTTATTTTAAATTTGTATCTGATTGTGTCGATGATTGGTAACTGATTTTTCGCAATTAAACCGGCAACCATCGGTAATATACGACAGTTTTATCTCAACTGCCAATGATTGATACGATCTGATACAAATAACTGTACCATGTGAAACCGGTTAAAATAACGGTTTGACTATCACTACTCGACACGGTGCTACAAGACCTATCCTGTCTTCGCACACTTTTTTCTGTTTTTTCTCCTGGCCTAATCTGGGGCAACCCATCAGCTGCCTTCCTTCCAGGGTCGTCAAGAGGATACTCGTTCCTCTGGCATTCTTAGGACATGTCCAAGCCACCTCACTGGTGATTTCTCTATATGTAAGAGTGGGGCTCCATGCCGAGTGTTTTTTTTAATATCGGTAGGTACTTCTCATTCTGTCCGCTTCCCCCCTTAGAAACGGCAGTCAAGATCTTGCTCTCACTCTCTCCGTTTAAGATCCATATTTGGTGGTCATATATTAAGATGAGTCAGTTTCGTCTTGACGAACGTAAAATGCCGTAATCTATACTAATATATAAGAAGGCAAAGTTTGTAATTCAAGATGTGGGAGGTAATCTTCGAAATTACTCATCCGTTTCCAAAAATTCTTTCACCAATATTTAGAACGAACAGGGTAGACATAGGCTATATATTATCCCGTTAAAATAAGAGGGATTTTCGTTGTAACCTATTTTACAACTAAAGTTGACGAAAAAATGGTCGAGCGATGCGTTTTTTACAAACGGTAAGAGATGTTGAAATATTTTCTATGGAGAAGTTATAGAACTTAAAAAAGTCCGTGACGATATATATCTATACGCTAAGGTTATTACACAAATTGATAAAATATAACTAAAAGTTAGTAAAAATCTAAGCTAGTAATCTTATATAGAGAACGTAAAACGCCGTTCGAAGCTCTAATTCTTCTATTTATTCCGCTTTATTGGTTTTCGTCACTAGAAAATACCACCAAAAGGAAATTGAATTTATTGACTTGCTTCAGCTGCGTCCCCTGTATGCTGATCGAGCACTGCTCTTGGTCATTTCCTACGACCCTAACCTCTGTTTTGGCAGTAGGTGCTAGCTAATCTTTACCCATACTTAAATACACTCTTCATTGAACGAGTTTATCCACTCTTGTAGGTCCTCGTGTGTGGCTGCCAGCCTCGCTATGTAATAAACTTATTTGTTTACTATTTTCCAAACAAAAAAATCTGCATTTCAAATAAAATTGTTATTTCGTTCCAATGAAATGTGTGTATGTGACACACGCATTGACACAAAGCCATAAAATATTACTCTGTAAAATATAAATTACTAATAACAATATTTTTTATTAATCGCCTTACATATTTTTATTTGTTGTTGTTTACTATAGTTTAAGTTATCTTTTGAATGTTTGGCAAACTGACCACCAGTCACGACCGTTGACAGATGCCTAGACTTTGATCTTGAACGCTAAAGAAAATAAATCAACCTTAATTAATTATAAATTGTAATGTTTCAAGGAAGTGCGGCGAGTAAAGATAAAATAACACCGACAGTGTTAAATATGCAGAGACTTTTATCATTGTGACTGCCTGGTCTGGTACGGTATGCAAATCTCTTTAGATATTAAAATACATGTTAAACGTAAACTTTCAATTTTATAACATTTACTTGCTTAGCAATGCTAGAAAAGTACCTACTCGACCGTATTCTGAAAATAAAAAGGTTTTTCTTTGACGATTGTTACTCCAACTCTCAAAAATAGAGAAATGTCAAGAAATCTGTCAAATGTCAATATATCTACCATTGTGACGAAAATATTGGCTTTAATTTGATATTTGAACTCTTTGGATGAATAAATTAGTAGATGTGTGGGAACTTTTTAAAATATTATAATTATTTTATATTACTCATCAAAAACTTATATATTAGACCTAACTCCAGGTTGCTTTTCCTGGTTTGCGTGATTATATAAATATCGCTTCGACAACAAATAAACAGGTCTTTTTACCATCGTGGAGGTCCGACATTACAATCCATGTATGTGTAACAAAATATCGATGTACATATTTTAATTTAAAATTATTTTTATGTCATTACTAAACAACTATTGGGTATTGGGAAGTGATAATGTACTATCATATACATAGACATAAAAACAAGGATGCAATTTCCGCTTCCTTCCTGTTTTGGGTTTTTAATGCCAATTATTTATGAATCCCGTATACTCTGCATTCCTCTCAATAAACACTAATTAGATCAAGTGGATTCACGACTACTTCGTTCATCTCCTTAATCTAGTTATCAAAACATTTATTTCAGATATTTTCAATATTGTGTTTTAGCAGGAGTAAATATGTAAAACATATGTTGACTCCTTAACTAGTTCGAAGTCTGAAAGTGACAGGTTCTTGCGTATATATTTCAAGAATATAATTCGAACGATAACACAATTATTCGTGGTATTCACAAGACATTATTCATTAAACCTTTAAATTCCATGTAAACTCGCACCCATTTTTCGACTTTTTTTTCGACACGAAAAATGCTGGCCTACAGGTGTCCCCTACGTCAAATGTCGCCAGCAGTTAAAGGTTAACTTCTTTTTTAAACAAACCGCTACCTATACATTTCATTTATCAGACAATCGTTTGCGTAGTCATATCTCTTACGATCTACATTTTTTCATCTCGTCATCGTGATGTTGCACTTCTTTCTCATGGTCTCCTTTTATTTCCTGATCGTGAGACGCCTTCCTGCACGCTCCTAAGTAATCACCTAATCAGTAATCACTTTCCTAATCGATCCGACGTAATCCCACCGTCAGAAGTTGGTCCAATGATAAAAAAAAACATAAATTGTATTCCTATATATTTTTTTAATTTCCATGTCTCCAGTCCGTACAAGAATATGGAAATATTATGTCAACTGATGTGATATGTGGAGATTACGCCTCTTTAGGTACTGGCTGGCAATAAACAAGCGGCGTCCGCATAATTAAGAAGTAGCTACCCAATTTATTGATCGAGTTAAAGTGATAAACAATCCTTGACCGATATCCGCGTCCGTCTCGACCGTGACGGGCCATCTCGCTATCTGCTCCGCGGCGAGTTTCCCACCCTCCCGACCTCGTCAAATTATCGACTGTGGCAACACCGCCGCGCGGGAAACTTCGACTTGTCAAGTTGTCACAATGGCAATGACTTTTTTCGGTCGTGTTTTTCTTTGCAACTTCGCGTTTTACACAAGGGTACATAATGAATTGTGTTCGCGCGCTAGCCATTGTGAGATAATTTTTATATTTATAATAGTGGAGAGTTGCTTAATATCGTTTATTTATAGAGTGCAATTTCCTGTAATCTGTGCGTTTGTTAATAATTACGATTTATTGACGTTTAAAAGGTCACTTATTCTTCTAGTGTTCGTCTGTTTAACAGACGTTGGCGATTATATTAACGATCCTTATTTCTTAAGATAAATTATAGAGGTCTCACAGAGACGAAGCTATTTTTATGGGAAACGTGTAGGGAAGGTGTTTGAGCTGGCTTAAGTGATCACTTTACACAATATAACGTTCACAATTCCGTTGTAAGATCCTTATTTCATTGGTTTTAATTGGTGGTTGCAATACTTCAGTTACAATATTCATTCAGGATTTATTCACCCGAGCTTCTTCAGTAGGTACAACATCTAACTTCCATACAAGGGTCTCAGTTATAATTTCATATCTGTGCAAAGCCCGCCATCATCATTTCGCTTCATTTGCTGATCGTGCATTTTGTCTTGCGTTGTGAAAAGCCACTTCAACAAATATTACATTTCACATCTTATACTAATTACACCAACTGCATAAAAAAAAATCTGTAGGCACATGCCGTCTAATACATCACCAAACACGGTACTAATTCTGTCTCGAAGCACTCTTATTTGTTTTGAGATTCAGAAATTTTGGTGACGTCAAGGACTAAGCAACACTCCTACAAATGGAGTTAGCGCAAAATATCTAAAAGCTTTTAATTGCGTTCAATTATCGCGGCTGCGTAGAAATTATCCCGAGACGTTTTGCTAAGATTTTACGAGCGGGTACGGTTTGCGAGTGTAATTATTAAGAAAATGCGTGAAATCGCAATGGCGGACAGTTCGTGTGTCATCTCGTACAACAAACTTCCCGCCTTCCGCGAGAGGGCAGGGCCGGTGAGAGACTTTCCCGTTAATCATTTTTCTTTTGGTTTTCGGTTCCCTCAGATACAGAAATATTTGAATGGCAAATGAATGTAACGTTAATTAAAAGTTGTCATATATCATCGGATAAAGCTGTTTGTTTGTTCTCAAAACACACCAATTGAACTGATATTGACATGATCATTATATAGGTAGGTACCATTTTTGATATACCTCTGGGTGAGGACCTCATCACAACTGCCACTCCTCCGCTAATATTTGCCATGTGACTTTTACTACTCTTATAATTTCGTCTATCCATTGAGACGAATACGCGTAAATATGACAGTAACGCGTGCGCAAACATTTATCCACCATAAAATGGTGACCCCGACGGTATCTGCTGCCATGGCGGCCCATTTCTGTAGTCACTATCGCAATATTGCCAATGCGTTAGGGTACAGATACACATGCTTATTAGTGGCATGCTAGTGAGCATGCCACTAATAAGCTTGCCCTAACAACTGAACACAATTGCTCATTATTATGCTTATTAATGGCATGCTCATAAATAAGCATGCTCAATGCTAACAATCAAACACACATGCTTATTAGTGGCATGCTCTTGTCATAGAATAGAGACGCTCTTGTTCAAAATGGAAACTTTGCAAACTGAAATAGAAAATTCAAGTGAACCAATAAATCAAAACAGTTCCCGAGTTTCCATCCGCACATTTTTGATTTTAGTTTTTATAATTTCGATTGTAAGATTTGAATCATTCATGTCTTTTAATAAAGTTTCATAAACATTATTTCTCGCTATATTATTTTTACACAACGGTGACCGAGTATACCACAGACATTCGTGATTCCTATAATAAGTCACGAAAAGTAATGTTTTATCATCTCCCCAATGTGCCATATTTGTTTCATCTGTCGCGGACTGAAAAGATCGCATTGATAATACTAGCCGCGAAGCCCGCGAATGACATAAGCATGCTCATAATAAGCAAGCCTGTTCACACATGCTCAAAAGATACCCCTTCTCATGGTCAATGACAGTGGCATGCTTATTACTAGCGATGTGCGTACACACATGCCACTAATAAGCAAGGCCTAAAGAAGGTCGATACTGCCCATGCTCACGTGTCACTAATAAGCATGTGTATCAGTAGCTTTAAGCATTTTATAGAAATAATTTCTAAATTCTGACTTGTCAAATATACTTATTGTACGTCAGCTTAATTTTCAGTAGAACTTATTTATAGACCGTGATGATTCAATTCGATTCGAAGTTTTTTTTTCACAAATTAATCAATTCGATTCGGATTCCAAAGCTTGCAGGGTCTAGTTTCAATGCTGTACATAATACGAATACCGTTGCTTGATAAACCGAGGTCGTCTAATATACCGACCTTACCATTTTGAGGTTTGAAACTAATAAAATTTTTAATTTTTTATACTGGTCTTTTTTAACCACCCGTTTTTAATTTTCAATTCCACTCCTGGACAGAATACCGGCCATAGACAAATAATGACTTAAATCATTAGATGGGTACCTACCTGTCCGTCTTCAGTGCCTTGCACTGGCGAGTACAAGATAAACCCAAATACTGAGTGAGTCATTGGGCAAAATAAACAGTATTTTTGAACGGTGGGTTTCCTGTATCTTTATTTCTATTTCGTCTAATACGACGACTTCGATAAATAATGAAATAAAGTGTGATAAATATGTTACGTTCATGAGGTTTGTATAGTTATGCAAACCGATAATGGTATTTTACCGGGTTTGATGACGTAGTGGTGGCTGGTAGGTGTTGGCTAATTTACCCTTTCCTACCGCCTGGAAGACCGTTTGTCCGTACATTTATTTATCTCACGATTTATTCACTGTTATTACATTATTCTAATTTAATATTCATTTCACAATTTCGGTTACGATACTTAAACTCGAGAGAGTGACAAGAGCGCGGTTGACTAGATCGTGGCGAGCGACGGAATGGTCGGTTCGCAGCGGCCGCGGCTGGGCTCCGGGTCGTCCTTCCGCTCTCACTGTTGCCAGGACGTGACCTCTGGTACAATATATATATTAGAATAAAAAGGCGGGTAGTACAAGGTTTTGTGGCCCGATAAAGACTCTGAGTAAGAGAAAATGTATTTTTTTATATTTTCATTAAACTGAACTTTGCATTATCTACACACGTTGAATTTTTTTGTTACTACTATAGTCTTTAGAAGAGTATTCCATATCTTCAAGTGCAATTAATGACTAATCTAAATATTGTGCGATTTTAATCTGTTCGCGTAGAAATGAGGCAGGGGCTAATTATTAATTAAGATGAAATGCATATTTAATAATCAAAGTGCTTAAAACCCGCCTAGGGAGCCATTTGAGTCACTTCTTCTGAATGGGATCTTCTTTTATATTAGCAGTTTTAATAAGCAACGCTGTGAAACGTCAAAAAAATAGTAGATGTTTTAATTTTAGAAAACGATCGTTATGAAATTTAAATTATTTACCAACATAATATTTGTGTGAGAAATTATACGGCTAGTTTAAATAATGACCAATCCACAGTAAAGCATCATATTTCGATGATTGATTTTTCAAACTTCTGAAAGTAGACTTTCGTGGCTACTTTATATTAAAAAAAAAAACAATTTCTTCAGAATAATGGGTCATTTCAAAGAAATTGCTACTTTACTTCAATGAAATGTATTGATTTCTGTACATGTGATAAATAGGAAGACACTATGATTTTAAACACAAGAATATTGGCCAAACTTGGTATTGTCTTTTAAAAAAATATTTTGTACGTTTCCCCGTATACGAGTAGCTTGTTGTTTTGATGGCTAAGACTCGTTTAGTAGAGATGAGTCATTCATGAAATGTTTTTTTAGAACAGTTCACTTTACTCAACGAACGAACGATACAGTTCACTTCAGTGAACTATCGTTTATTAGTTCAGCAGGTGGAAAACAAATCGTTCATTAAATCGTAAATTCTATATCCCAAAATTGGTGAAACTTTTGGCGACCGACCCTACTGTGCAGTGAACATTGTGTGGTGGCCGAATAATGAAATTTTTGGGAACTGAAAGCACCTCCACCCCTTAGGTAGAGTGCGACCAGTATAAATTGGCGTGCGAGGGAGGGCGTCCCTGTCGCGAAACAGAAGTTGCCAGGGTGTAAATTTATTACACAATACATAATATACAGGGTGTCCGGTGACCGATGTCGGAGCCTTTAATAAAAATTTATTCGGGCAACACTAAAGATACAAACCAGTAATGGTGGTCGCCCTATCTGGGGTCCTGTCAAACGGTAATATTGGTTGATTATTTGCTTTTTCAGCTTTAAAACTATATTGGCAATTGTTCTTGCACCACCTGCGAGGTGTTGCAAGACTCTTTTGGACATAATTCAGTGTATATTGGAAATCAAAATGTCACAGCTCACTACTATACTCAATACTAGATTGAACTGAATGACAGGGCGAGGGGTTACCGCCGGGTGCGGGCGGGGCGGGTTTTAGTTCCAAAGTCGCCGCACGCCAATTTACGTTGGGCAAGCCCCAGTGAAAATTTTCTGGTGGGAAAAATTCGTTTTATTCTTTTTGGGAAGTTGTAGGTAGGTGTAGGTGAGGTTTTGATCGAAAGCATTCCCTCACTCTAGAACTTTGATACTTTAGAAGACTGAATGTGGAAATCCGCAGAAACTGAAAGCAGCCCCCTCCCCCATAGGGGGCTGCTTTCAGTTTCAGTTTCTGTTGGTTGGTTGTTTCATTTGGTTTCAGTTTCTGCCGATCCCGGGTAAAATCAGCTGTAGTTTTCTGCACACACTTCACTTTAAATGTTCAAATACATTTACATTCGTGGTCATCCAGAATGTTCCATGAATTAAGTCGATTACGCCAACAGAAGCATCTAGGCAACCGGACTATGCATAGTGACGTGAAGCAGTCACCATGCTATACACATTTAATCGTTGTACATTAAGTTTTGTGCGAAAAATCAGCTCGGTGAAGAGTTGCCAGGCCGTGTCACGTGAAGAGTTGTTAATTAATTCCGACCGCCATTTTAATACGAGATCAATAATGGGGGAAAACCTCGGTAATGCCCGCACTCGGCCGGCCATTGTGGCTCGCACCTAACAAATCCCAAATTGCCGGGTAAGTGCCCAACTATCCAGCGGCCACGACGCGAATCCGAATAGCCACAATGAACCCCGGTATTGTGAGAATTGTAAAATCACAGCTAATCGGTTGCAGTTCACGGCTCGCCGTCGGAGTGCGCAGAAATTATTTCGTAATTTCGCACCTGTCAAATCGGCTAGTTTCGCGTGAGCTTTACAATGTATTGATTAATTATGTTATCAAAACATCGTGTAATTTATTTATAATATGTACGTACGTATGTGAAATTGTGTCCTCCATGAACGATATGCCGAAAATTAAAAAAAAATTAACTCGTTAAAACATAATTTTCATTATAAATCCATTATTGTTGACCATAAACAATATACTTTTTGGTTTACCACCTCCATTGTACACATGATTAAAGAAAAAGTCATAAACTATTTGCACAAACGTGATTTTGAGTTGCTTATAGCACGTCAAAAGGTGCTGCAGAGAAAATGCTTCAGAGAATTCATAGCAAAGTGCGAAATGAGTATCGCAGGCAACCCAAAATGTTTCTGGTCTAAACTAAATGTAATACGTTGAAATTTTGCAAAATAACTTTTCAGAATATGTTAATATGTAAAAACAATCAGACATTCAACAATACAAATATACTCATCCTACGTAAACAGACATACGGACTAAAACAAAATTATTTAGAAACACTTGAAATACATAAAAACTTGTATCATCAATAATCAAATACAACCCTAAACTTCACCCAATCCCTCTTCCTTCTCTCCCACCAATTAGATACCCCATCTACTTCTATTGGACCCGCAACCTATACATCAGACATTCCCTCCCACACACTTCAGTCTAACCACCTGAAGAAGGGAACGAACTATCGAAATAAAGTTGTGATATTCTCAAATAAATGTAGTGAAAAAAAACAAAAAAATAGTGTTTTATCCATGATTATCAAAAGTAGATGTTTAAAAAAAAATGTTTTTGTTATTTTTAGATCATGATTAAAAAAAGAAATAAAAAATATTTGTCAGCCAGATCACTACCCGATCCGCCACTGCGTTTTTTGAAACTATACTCGAGCCATCGTATGATGGCATTTTTGACAGATCGTAATAGTGATGTGACACACTTAAAATCATTAACGAAAAAATTCAGTCGAAAAAAAAATTCGTCGCACGGTGTGAGTTGAGAAAGTCTTTGTACATAAAAAAGGTTATAGAAGAATAATAAAACACATTTTTCTTAGATAAAAATATTTACTTGAATGTTTCAATCTGATTCATCCCCATTACTATCACTCTCCATGGAATTATCGTCGCTGCTATCATTTCCTAAATTAATTATAATATCATTATCTATAATATTATCGATTCTAATATCTCTTTCGTAATCTTCCTTTATTCGTCGCACGGTTCTATTCACTACATTAGCTCAGTCAGTTTGAGTTGACAAGCTTCTTCTAATAATTTTAACATTTTTGATGTCGTAAATGGAGGTTCTGTATTATGACTTGCTGCATATCCCTTGATTTGAGTCCATATCAATTCAATTGCGTTGTATTCACAATGGTAAGGCGGTAATCGTATTACTTGGTGCCCATATTTCGATGCGATTTCATCAATGAAGTACCGTGATTTTGCCGGCTTGTTTTGTTTTAATAATTGAAGTAACTTCGCTTTCAACATGTCCATATTTGCATCTGTGCCATTTTTTTGAAGCCACGCAACGATATCAGCTTTCTTTTGGGACTGAGCAGGCGGCTTATCGATCTTCATCGAGTGGAACGGGGCATTGTCCATTATTATTATAGATGGTTCGGGAAGGCTACACAACATTGTGGTAAACCACTCCGTAAACTTTTCTCCGTTCATTTCTTCGTGACAATCTCCATTTTACCAAACCTTTATACGTGGTAAAGTAGAGCTTACTCAGTTTAAACAATATGGCGACACATGAGAGAAAACGAGACAAAAAAACATCACCCGGTCTGATGAGTCTTTTATTGTTTTATAGTTTTCTTTGCCCTCTAATAAAGCCATAGAAAAATATCATATTTAGAGGGCACAATCGATCTGTCAGATTTGTTGTGTTATTTTGGATACTTATTCTGCGTATTCTACGCATATTATACAGGCAATCAATATCCTATATCATTTTGAATCATTTCGTTCATTCCATATTTAATGTTGATGGACATCACTACTCCGGCGTTCGCGCAATAAAGTATAGCATTTGTCCTCCAATGTTTAGCTGTCATTACTTACGAAACTTCATGTAAGTCTAAACGTCAAAAGTGCCATCATATGATGGCTCGAGTATAGAGAAAACTGCTTTTATAAAAATTGGTGCACGATGACTGGCGAGATGATAGATTCAAGGGGCTAGTAAAGGGTTGACTAGGGGTGTCTTTTCACGGCGGATAACATAGGCCCGGTAGGAGATTCTGTGAGGAGTTATTGAAAATATACCGTTCTAGATTGTGAGTTTTTAGAATGATGAAGGATTTTTAACAGAGAGGATATATGTATTACGTGTAATGATTCTACGCCTTTTCGTATAATAATGGATTTTTTAACCTAGTTTTCGCAATATTGTAAAGTTATTTCAATGTTTTTCTATGGAATAAAGATGGTTATGTCAAGTAATTTGGTCTATTATATAAAACTTATTACAATTTAATCATATTTTACTTTATTGTCTTAGCAATATATTACCCTGCGTAAAGAGTTTTTACTCGTGTTTTAGGTGAGGGGGGGGAGGGTAATTCACATTATTTTATAATATTAAATATGCTAAACTTTCAAATTTTGCAAAGTAATAAATAATAACATATATAATCATATTTTCTTCTTCAAACACAGCAAAATTATTTTGTGGTGACATTATAATTATAATTTATAGAAATACACTCTGTTTACACCACTTTTTTTTTAATATTGAAAAAATTCAACATGTTTCAAAGCCAATGGCTGCTTCGTCAGGATAACAAAATTAAATTTAAAAATCGAAGTTAGATAATCAAAATATTAAAAAGTTATATGTGGAAAATGAATAATATAAAGTACCTACTTAACATGAAAATAAATTTAAAAGATTACTATTTGCAAAAAGGACCTGATTATTATTATTATTATTATGAATAATCATAATTTATCTCTATTTACAAGCATTGCAAGCCAGTATGCACTTGAAAATTACTTGGATTTTTTTATTTATGAAATAAATTTTGTGTTTCTAGCTTCATTTAAGCATCCAATTCATTATATTCACCATATGATTACATAATAGTAATTTTATAATAAAGAATAGTACCAAACCTGAATGTGTGGGAAAAATTATCTAAAAACACTGGCTTCAAGTATTTCTCTGTGTTCTTCAAGGTGAATTTTCCTACCCGTACTACAATTCCGCGCACACCAGCTAGTGTTAAAATGTAATACACGAAATTACGAGCATTAGAATATACCCGCCATGATTGGTAGACAGACGAAGTTTTACAAAACGTGTCACAGTTTGCTCTAACGAACTGGTTAGTGAAAAATTACCTCATCCATCAAGGATCTGTCACAAGACAAATAAACCAGCGAGCGTGTGCAAGCTTCCAAGTAGGCACTGCGTATCTAACTATACATATTTATTCTTTATTACACGCATACAGTAGCAGTAAAACATTACTTATTTGGTTTAGACAACAGAGTATAAAAATGTATAGAGATAAACTAAGCCCGTCTTTTAGAAAAGGGTGTTGTGTCGCAGTGGAAGAATGTCTCCTCTCGAACACTAATACTACGGTTAAAGAAATTATTATTGCATAATTAAATTCCCTAGTAAATAAAAGGTATTTTTACAATAACAGTTGTTTCCAATAAAGTGTCACATATGAAGACATTATACTATTTAAAGGTATTTTGTTTAACATTTCCATAATTGTTTAAAAATTTATATGCTCGTAGTAATTTTTTTAAACAAGGCAAACTTATTGGCACCAGGTTGTACATCAAATAATTTACGTTAGTTCATGTCTATATATTTTGAGAATCTGTGGTTTTGATATTCGTAGGCAAAATCCAAATGTAGGATGCTACGTAATATTATAAAGATGATTTTAATGATATACATTTCAGATTTGGAACATACCTACCTAAAAAGAACTTTCAATAATTTGATAATGTGTGGATGTTCTTACGTGGTTAGTTGTTGAACTGTTGTAGAATTGTTGAACGTTGCATTGTGTAAAGTGATCACTTAAGCCAGCTCATACAGATCGATATCATCATATAAAAAGACCTCCACATATGATTCTTAAATAAATAGTTTATTCTCTGTGATACTTCTATAATTTATCTTAATTAATCAGAAATGAGATTCAAAACTTAAAAACAAGGAAATTTACCTACCGTTTAAAATGTCGTCACCAGTATAATGCGAGTTGATACAACCGGTCTTAATTCAAATATGGATCCTTTGTTATGATTGATATTTGAAATATGTATTTTTCGTGGTAATATTTCTACACAGGGTTATTTGGAAAACATTAATAACCCGCAGGACTATATTCCTGGAGTGATTATGAGTCGAAAATGTTCAAGCAACCATGACTTAATATCAATAGTTATGGAGATATGCGACGAATGTTTGCATTTTTTTTCAATATTTCTGCCTTATTTTTTGTAAAACGTTGGACTATCATAACAGTAACTTATATCGAACGTGAAAAATTCATTCTCTTGAATACAAGTCAAATAGAATAATAAAAACCTGCGCATTCTAATTGGAAAATTTTCAGGGTTTTTATCATTTTATTTAACTTGTATTGAAACGAATGAATTTTTCGTAAATGATGTAAGTTACTGTAATGATAGTCCAACGTTTTACAAAAAATAAGTCTGAAATATTGAAAAAAAATTGCAAACTTTGATGCCGCATATCTCCAAAACTATTGACATTAGGTCATGATAGCTCGAACATTTCCGACTCATAATCACTGCAGGAATATAGTCCTGCGAGGTTATTAATGTTTTCAAATAACCCTGTGTACCTAAAACACGCAATATTCGCGCGTGGATCCGCGCTAGATATGATGAAAGGGCAGGTCCCTGGCGAGCTGGTCACCTTCCAGCTTCCAGCGGGCGGGCCAGCAGCCAGCAGACGTGCCGGCGGCCACCTGTGGTGACTGGTGACTGGTGGCTGGTGACATGACTAACCGGTTTAACCTTAATTCTCCAATCAGAGCGAACCGCTCATTTCCTCGTCCCGCCGGGTCCGGCAGACGCTGTCGGCTGCTCATCTCTGCTTCCTGGAAATAATAATGGAAGAAGAAAAGCTGCAAAAATAACATTTTAAAAATCTAGAATCTATAGCACTATTAATATACTATTTAAAGAATTCAATGTCCGTAATTTATACCGACTATACAAAAACATCGGATTACCACAAATTATTATCTATTATAAAATTTGCATTTTTTTTTTCAATATTTCATTTTTTTATTTTTCATAAAACGTTGGACTATCATTACAGTAACATATATCGATTACGTAATATTCATTCGTTTCAATACAAGTTAAATAAAATACTACTAACAAATATTTTTAATTAATTTCAGACAGCAACAAAAAAAATACATTTTCCAATTTATAAATTTATTTATTTATTTATTTATTCATTCATTTACGCCTAAATAGGCTTTTACATGTGTAGGTATATAACAGTTATTTGCAAAAATAATATAAACAGAGAGAAAAACAAAAAAAAAGAAAGTGTATATAATTTACATTATGGCGGAATGAAGCGCTCTCAGTATCGCGCCCCTATACTGTGACAGGCCAGAACCAAACACGTCCGCTATGTTTGTATAATTGTTACCTAACCTGTGTATTCTAGGTACTAGCGAGTTGTAGTGAGCATTTGTTCTAGTATTGTCACAGTAAAAAGGCGTCGGCACTCGGGTAGTTCGACTGGGTACATGGAACATTATTAAGGACAAAATTTTAATATAGGTCATATTTATTCTATGGGCAACCCCAGTACAAAATCATAACATTTTTATATACTTTAGCATTTATTAGACATCGACGTGATTGAGCAGGTTCAAAATAAATTCTTGCGCTATTTATAAATGCGCAGAACAGGAGAATATCCTACATTCATGAACCATGAAGTGCTGCTGAGGGAATGCAACTACCGCAGCCTCGAGTCGCGCAGACAGGAGGGCCTAGTCATGTTGGGGGTCAACATTTTAAGAAATACAATTGACGCTCCGAACTTGCTAGAAAATTATTCCCCGTTTGTACCAAATAATTACTTGCGAAATCAAGGTCACGCGTTATTTGAAAATACAGAACGGATGTAATGAATAAGCGCACCATAACGCGTAGTGTAGGTACAACTCTTAAATGAATTGAGCGATCATGTTGGTCTTGTGGTTAGGTCTCTTGCCTCGTGAACCAAGGGTCGCGGGTACGAACCTCACTCTAGACCAGCAAGTTAGTCCTATTTTCATAGCACAAGCGTTTAGCTTAGTTTCAAAATAGTAAGAATATTGATGTGACACGTATCTTCGCATCTCTATTTTTAAAAAAAATGTCGATGTATTTAATGATAGCTTTGAAAGCATCAAACAGAAGATCCCCACCATATAGGTACTCATTTCACGTCTATGATTTTCACCTTAACTGATACCAGAGAAACAAAACCTTTTTGAAATCGACTTGCGGTTTCTCAAAAGCTAAGTTAGTGCCCCGCTTTTTTAGCTTCCCCTTAAAATCAGTGGTTGCAAATAAGGGTATAATGCTTATTTTTTGTTAAAATGTTATGCATTACAATATATTTTTGATATAGTTTATCATCTATGCATACTTAGCATCAAATTATTTTATTTAATACTTAACGTATTTGATTTATAGGGGTAGTACTTGGCATTTACGCCTATAGTTTTATATTTAACTGTAGTTATTAATATTTTTAGATCCAGAAAATATATCATTCTTTCTAGGGACGGTATAATAAGTGTCTGAGACATTTAATTCATTCCGGAGTCACAAAATGAATAGATTAGAGCTAGAGTGAATACTTTTGAACTCCATAGTTTCATAGTTATTAAAGAGTCAAGCTTGTTATTACGGTCGTTAGACATATTTAACTGTAACTGGTTGCGGATATTTTATACAAATAGTATGTTTTTCCGAGAAACAATTCTCGACGTTTCGTTGAATGCTTATTCAACGTCATCAGGAGGACGACCTTTACCCGCGGAGGATTACTGCTTTCGAGGGCGTAAATTATATGAACTTTGTTGTGGAGTGTTCACTTCTACAATAGAGGTCGCCAGTGTGCAATATGTGCTAGTAACGTCGGCGGACTTTACTGCGACATCCCTCAAGGGTTGAATCAATGTCGTAAGAACAGGGCGCCAAATACTTGATAGTTTGTAACTGTCATCTCTACTGAAATTGGGATGTTTGTATATTTCAATGGACTCCCTCACTAATCTGAGTATATGGCGCGGTTCTGTTGATAAGATTTTTGTCTTGTCAAATCTGATGAAGTGACAGAGACTCCCTTTGGATGCATGTTCGCAGATTGCCGATATATTGGAGTTGTTGTTTTTAATTGCTCCAATATGTTCCTTCAATCGTGTAGAGATATTGCGTTTGGTTTGTCGCAAAATCAAACTCAATATCACGAACATACGGTTCGTATAAAATATCAGCAACCAGTTATAGTCAAATACGTTTCATAGTGTTGTCAAAAGTGTCAATCCATTACGAAGATGTATTCTTCCCACATCTTCATACCTTCCAAAACTATCAACAAATTAGCGACGATTGCAGTTTTTCTTATCATAGAGAAGAGCGAGAAAATTGTGAATTATAAATGCAGTTTCCTTAGCTGAGGTGAAGCATTTATGTTTATTTTCATCTTCTCTATATATAGCTACAGCTCTGCTAACAAACAGATAAGATAAATGCGGCCAACCAACACATAATATAATACAACAAGACACATCCTTCGAGATGACAACCAACTCATTGCGTTCAGAAATAAATTACGTTTACTAGTTATAACTGCTATAAATATTTTACACTCAGCGTAATTGTGGTTTAAGTATATACCTACGTAGAAAAATGCAACATTTTCTTTCTTTCCTACCACCGTAAGTCACCTATACACAAAGATTCCATTCCGAGAGCATGTTCGTAAGTTGAATTTGTTGAATTCTGCCCTTAACATCCGGCATCGTGTGTGCTGGAGTTAAATTAATCGCACAGCAATTGAACAAAATATAGTTTCGCTGAAAATCATACGCATCTGTAAAAGAAGACCGCACACGTCTACTGTAAACATTACTGAAATCGTGGGTCCTGTACGCCACCAAGCGGAAGGGAGACGAACTAACAATTTTGAATTTTGCACTTATTACATGTATAATCGGGCGGGTGTTCTTAACTTTAAATATTTGCATGCACAGCTCTTTAATTAATCATTTCTTTATATAACGTCTTCACTAGGGAATGCAATCCCGATCCCGCGAGATCTCGAGGCATTTTACGAGATCAATCGAACGAGATTATCGGGATTATCGGGATTGATCAGCATTTTTTATGTTTTGTATATATCTATAGAGCTTTTAGTAAGTACTTAAAACTTATGTTCATGTCACATTCAAATAATGAAAATAGCTTTGAATAATATTTGCTGTATTTTATCAACCTTACAAAAACTACTATTAGTTAGCAGTTTTTACTCTACTACATTGACTGATTGATGCTTGGAAAAACGCCTACAAAAACATTAATGCGATGATTAAAAATGAATATTTTATTAAAATTGCTGATATAAAAATGCAAGGCATTGTCGTTAATTGCTATTCAGCTCTATAAACAAAAAAAACACAAAAGTATCGGGATCCCGATCCGTAGGGATTCCGCGGGATTGGAAATTCTAATCTCGAATTCCGTTGACAATTGCCACTCCGTTGACTATTACCGGATACAGCAGAGCTACGTTATGAAATCAGGTTTAAAAATGTACGCAGAAGTGGACAACATTATCATTGAATGGAGCAACAACCTGACACGATATCTACAACCTTATACCTGCGTCTAAATGGACGTGACAAACAATCGTCACAGCGAATGACGTTGAAATAATCGATTGATCTAAAAACAACATCGGACAAATGTAGAAACTGGAGCATTTCAATGACATTGTCGAGGTCATTCGCGATAAGCAACTGAGAAATGTTTTAGCGGACATTTGTTTTTACAACCATATTGTATAGCAAATGTATTTTGATCATTAAGCGGAGATTCTCGGTTCTGTTTGGAGTTATAGCCGAGCAAGGTGCAAGGTGGTTTAGTTAATACCGATAGACCTTTGTAGGTGTGTAACCTATACTTCAACCAGAAATAAACCGTATAAAAACTCACTTCACCATTATTTCGCTGAGGCGATATCAATAGTCAATCATTCCAGTCAAAAAAGACCTTCTCCATTTCTTATTAACTGCTTGTTTTCACTAATTCACCGACACATTTTATGCTTTATAATATTAATGTAATTAGCTTATAATAATAATAAATGATATCAATAGTTAAAATATTTTTTGTAATGAGAAATGAGGTTTTCCAGATGTTAACATAGAAAACAAGGCTTACTTACTCTTGAATAATAGATAACCAAAATGAGCACATTTTTATGATTATTATCAATAATAATTCTTATTAATTTACATAAAAAAAATTACATTGTATTGTAAAATTATATTTATTCGTTATTTACATCTAGAGCAAAAATGAATGTGACATGCTAAGATAAATATAAAATGCAATGAAAAACAAAAGAAAAACTTACATAATAATTCGGTTAACAATATTATGTATAATAATAAAAATTATAAGTAAGTAATAAAATAATTACATAGCATAAGAGTGACAATATACATAATTAAGCTGTAATTTTTTATCAAGAACCGCAGAAATTTTAGATAAATGGATAAATCCGGACATAGTGGTAACTTTCTAATTCTGTCCGCTCGCAAATTCACTGCTCAAAATGAGGGCAATTCCAGATAAATCAGGATACGTGACATCACATAGAGCACGATTGATTTACAAATTAAGTTACATCTCTTTTTTTATATTTAAGTGCGAGAAGGTTAAAACTAATAATTGGAAGGTCTTTCCAGTGGAATATAATGATTGTTACATATATATGACAATTATAACACGCTTACGATACCGCGAACACCGCACCGAACTCTACAGATTGGTGGTACCAAGGAGACCTGGAGCCAACAAGTTTGCGGAACGTGCTTTCAGCTTTGCGGGCCCAGCTATGTGGAATCAGCTACCTCCAGTTCTGCGATCTATGGAGAACCAGGAACTCTTCAAGAAGAACCTAAAACTCATTTTTCCGGGATGTCGCACCTGTAAAGCGCCATTGAAGCGTATTTTATGCAAAAACGGCGCTAAATAAATTAACATAAACGTAAACCGCGCTGAGCAAGTTTCCAGGTAGCATGAAAAGAGAAAACAGAAGAAAACGTTATACATTATGCTTCGTTAAATCTCTAAGTTGACCACAAAAAGAGGAACGAAGGCCGAAGGGGTGTGTGGTTTTCCTGGTTGAGAAATACTCACCAATGTGTCGGAGGGGTGGTGCTTCGGACCTGCTGGTCCTCCGAGGTCCTGAAAATTTGTGCACAATGGTTGCTAACATTCTGCACATCTAACATAAACATATAACAAAAACATCATTTATCATTCTAGATTAGTTACAGAAATATTGTTTTTTCGGCGGCTGCATCTCCCATTGATAGATAATAATATATTGACATTTAATAGATGTCTTGGCGTTCCTCTATTTTTGAGTGTTAGGTTAACAATCACCGAATCTTGTTATTTTCAGAATACGGCTATAGTATTGGCCGCCATGATGTGCAGATTTTTAAAATTAATTACCAACCTACTAGCTTTACAAACCGGCTGGATTAGCTTGAACACGCTAACTTTTAGCGCGGTGATTACGCCGGTCTTGTTAATTATTAACACCACTCTCTGAATACTCCAGTTGCTGCGTCTAACGATTCACACAGCGGAATGAAAATATCATTTTAATCTTTGGAATATTTTAAGTATGCTCAAAACACAATACTGTATTTTGACCCCGAGGAAGGATCATTAATCATGGGAATGATAAATTTCAATCAAAGATGGCGTTAGCAAAGTTATACATATGTGAGACGAGTTGTATAAATAAAATATATATAACTTTCAAAATTTGATAGATGTGGTGGTCAATTATAGGTGGAACTGGTGAACTTAGATTGTGTAAGGTGATCACTTAAGCCAGCCGTATGATAGGTCGTAAGCCTTATAAACACCCAAAGACTTCCATACATACTTTACAGTAATTTAAACAAATGTCTTGGTTATTTAAATTGTTTTTTACTGCCGTATTATTTATTCAAAAAATAAAATTTAAAGATCGAACATAGGTTTAATAAAAACTTTTTAATGGCTGGCAACATTCGAAATGGAACGCGGAAGGCGAACACATCCGACAGTCACCTTTGTGCAAAAGGCGCCAGAGTCTGTTTTGGTGTAAGACTGATTCTGAAGCTTCGCAAGGAGTGCAGAATAGGAATCACACTATTATCACAGTATACCCAGAACAGTAATTTATCTCCGGCCTGTCAGCGAGTTATTAACCTACTCTTGCGTTGACGCTAGAGTTGTCACTTTACTCGTAGCATCTGAGATTTCAACGCATAAGGTAGACACGAAACCTGAAAATTTCTGTAATTAGTATACCTAGTTTCCGCACTTAAATTGCAAGAACGCTGATTAACATCAACGTAGACTTAAAAACTCACAGTCGTTGTGATAATTAACACACCTTTTTAGTTAAGCACCACAAACATAAAAAAAAAAAATTTCAGGAAGCGCATTTTTAATCTAAAGCGGCGGCTGCGAGCGCGAATGGCACCGAAGGCACGGCCCTTACTGCCGCCGCCTTGTGCCCCCATATTCTAGGTCAATGTGGGCACGAGCACGCACGCACACATTCTAATGGGTAGCGGTCAGTTTGTATGAAGACGTATTACTGTTCTTAGTATACTGTGCTATTATGGACATTATGAATTTCACGCATGAGACCAATTAAACTCCACGTAACAATATAGTTTCGTCATTTCTGAATCTGCGACCGGGTTTATTGGACTAATAACAATTTGACAAAATGTATCATGTCGGTGTTAATCCTGACGTTGCATTTTATTATAAATTCGCCTGTTTATTCTTGTTTATTGACATATTAATTATATATAATGTATTACACTTTCTGGTAGTGTGATCAAGATCTACGATATTAGAAATGTGGCCTTTAAAATAATAGTAGAATAGGATATTTGATACCCTTCTGGGGAGAAGGAAACAAAACTAACCTAAACAGACTCCAACGACAGCAAAACAAAATACTAAAAACGGTATATGATCTGAAATACCTGACACCAACTGAAACTGTATACCGTATAACACAACAATTAAAAATTGAAAGCATTACGAAAATCGAAACACTGAAAATCATTCACAAACTAGCGAAAGGCGAAACACAAGACGAAGACATAAAATCACAAAAAGAACGGCTCAAAACTATCACATAACACACGCCAAAACAAAAACAGGACAATCACGACTAATTTGCAACAGATTATAACTATACAATGACCTACCACAACAGACCAAACAACTGACTACTGACAAATTCAAAACAGATGTAACAAAAATGCTAAAACTCGGCCAATTATAAGAAATGATTTTGTATCTAAATTATTATTATATTCCTATATCATGTAAAATATGTTATCCATAAACCGTTTCAGGTTTCTATTATAATTTAAATAAATAAATATAAAAATAAGAACAAAATTGTTTATCAACCGCTTTTGGTAAATATTACCGTTTTCTTTGCAATAACTGATTTTGAAACCTTTATCGCCTCTGGCGAAAAATATAATCCAGCATTAGAAGTGTCAGTTTTTACATTTTCATTGACCGACACCTAATGACCGTGATGCCGTCGAGGTTATCTGGTACGAGGAGACGGATTGGATCTTGAATCGACTCGAATTTTTCATTTGTTTTATCCTTGCATTCTTATTACGAGTCCCTAATGCCATAAAAGCTGACGCAGTGACGCTCTGCAGTTTTTCCAACACATTCACGTTAATTGACTAATTATTTCAATTGTTAAACGACGCCTCCGATATTGCCACGCGATGGACTTTATTTATCTCAGAAAGCCCTTCACAAATGTGATTTTTTTATGTTGTCGCACAAAATAATGTAAACACGTGCTTTTATATATCTTTATCTTAATTAATCAAAATGTTTATTTCTGTTATCTTCTTGATTCTTAGGAGCGGTTGTTGATCACAAGTTATAGTAATAATTTGTTCGTTTTACACCAATCAAACAACTCGTTTTTTTTCAATTATTTTTTTCTAATTATTACTATAACTAAAAATTGTCAAGATGTTAATATCAAAATAATTTAATTGTAATAACTACCTACTAATGTCATCTAGGTGAATGTATGTGTAATAAATACCTTTAACTTAAATTCTGAACCTAATGCATTTTTAAACCCAGTTTCAGTCTCACTGTTTGAAAATATTAGAAAATCATCGACATATAATGCTACTACTATTTTAGTTTCGCCCTTAATTTTTGTAAACAAACATGGTTCATATTGAGTATTTTTAAAATCTAATTTACTTAAAACCTCCTTTACTCTTTCATACCATGTTAGGGAAGATTACTTTAATTAATTAATTAAAATGTCTCTTTTTATTATTATATTAGTATCTCTTAATTTATATTGTTCATTTAAGTACAAACAGGTAATATTTTAAAAAATCACACTCATCATTTTTAACATTTATAGTTGTAATAACAAAAATGAGTATTTGCATAAAGTAATTATAAATATTAAACTAATTGTATTATTTTTTATTAGTAGTCATATTTTTTACACCTGGAATTCTGTTAACGAAATATCTTTAAAATATACTCTTCTGTCTTCTTCTCAACTTTTAAATAAGTAGAATATGTACTCGTACTTCTGACTTCGTATTGACTCTCTGTTTATATCATTTGTTCGCCATCATCATCATCACAAGTTGTCATCCCAGCTAAGTGTCGGTATTGCTTGTTGCAGCTCCCAAAGCAGCCGCCCTACCCCCCAGAGCAGTCGCTGATTGTCCATTGGACAGTTTCTTCCTCGAGCGTTCTCCAACGCACAAACTCTTCGAAGCCGCCTACGTAGAATGGTAGAAGCTGAACCCGGGCCGAAGTATCAGAACAGTGAGTTCATTGCCACCACTACTACCACCACTACCAGCTGAAACTCAAATAACTATAATACATAATTCAATACATGGCCGGCTGGAATCGAGCCAAGAATCACAATGCTGCCAATCAATAAATTACCATTGATATTTATTTATTTAATATACACGGCTAAATAGCATTTTACCTACAATGTATTTATACATAATATTAACACAACAACATATGTGTGTAAATTATAGAAATAGAATTATACATCAGTGTAGAAATAGACAAAAAATAAGATATAAAAAAGATATAATACAATATAAAACACATAAATAATAGAAAAATTTGAAAACGTAGAACATAAAAGAGTAGAGATATAGGTAATACAATAAAATGTGTAAATAATAGAGGCATTTGAAAACATATCATATAAAAGAGTAGAGATATAATTTAACAAAACACATAAATGATGGAAAGATTTGAAAACATTCAAAGAGTAAAAATATAATACAATAAGCCCCGATATTTCATCACCCTTATAAATTATGCAAAAAAATATGTTAAACTCAGAATGGCTTAAATTAATACCATAATCAATTATAGCATTGTCTCAAAACACCAAGAAAAACGTTAGACTTGTATTTAAGCACTGAACTGTAGAATAAATCTACAAGATTGAATTCATTTCCAAGCCCGAGAAGTCTACGAATATGCAGGTTTTTACACTTAACACCTACAATCTAGCAAAACAAGTTTTTACGGCAGAATATTTCAATAACTATTCACGTAACTAACTTGCTACTGCAATTAATTTATTACAAATATGTCACTTAAGTACTGTCAATATTTTAAGTAGTATGTTGCAAGGTGAATCATTTATGTTGCTAGCTACTATTACCATAACGTACACGTCCATGGAATGAGACTCAGAGATTCAATTGAGATGACCATGCACACGTGTTGAGACTTTGAACTGGATATAAACTCTAATATCATGCTTAAAAGTTGTGGGAGATTCGGGATTTGACAGTGTTACTTAGAACCTTACTTACTGAAAAGTTATTCAATTTAGAAAAAATAAATTACAAATGTTTCAACCTTTTAACTGCCGCTACCGGGGATATTCTATTTACTCTATGTCTATAAATGGTCACTGTACTGACATTAACTTTTTGATGAACGACAAGCGTGATATAAAGGGCTGCAATATTTGAATATTCAGAGAATACGAAGGCCGAGAATTATCTTTGAAGAATCTTATGAAAGCAAAATCCGTATCTCATAGATTATCTCGAGTCGAAAATTCCATGAAAAGCTCATCAGTTAACACGGCCCCGAGAGTTGTCTCGTAACTTGTATTAATAGTAAAAACGATAAATTTTTATTTTTAGCGAAATTTAAAATGAATCAAATTTAATAAATATTATTATTACTGAAATTTTAAATAAATTGTATTTTAATAAATATTATTATTAAATTCTGCGGGTTAACTATTTTTAGGTGTTTCGGCTTGTAAGGCCATTATCAAACTGTGGATATACCACGTACAAACGACTTATTTATAAAATTTTAAGTTACACCTTCCCCTTTAGAGGAATTAGATATTTGTGGTGAAGCCCTATATTAATGTTCGTTTTTTTCCGGGCACTTATCAAAAAAACTTTTTATAAAAACAATTTGTAAAAAACGAACATAATAATATTCATTAAAATTTAATTTATTTTAAATTTCAGCAATAATAATATTTATTAAATTTAAATCATTTTAAATTTCGCTAAAAATAAATATGGAGTTCTACAAATTAAACACAAAAACCATAAATAAAAACGATAAATAGACTTACCGTATTAACGTACTATTCGATTCTAACCAGATAGACCATTCGATCTCACCTGAGCATTCTGGACACGAGAAATAGAGCTTAATCGTTCTCTCAGACAAAATAATATCCGTGGATACAATCCTTATTTTTGCAATATTATTTGCAATATTATTATCCTTATATTTTGCAAGTTTTGCCAAACGACAATTTTACGGTTCATTTTGCTAAACAGCAAAAGAACCATAAAAATATTCACCCGTGTGAAGAAAATTTGTTTCGTCGAAGAATGGTGGCTGCGAATAATAAACCTCACAGACGTTTTGTGGTTAAGCGAATTTGTGCAAACGATATTTGTTTATTTAATTTGTTTTTTATCTACAAACCCATATGGCAGTATTTGCTTACCCGTGGTAAAATAAATATTTTGCACTGTGCACAAGAAGGAAATTAAAATCATTCAATAAAAATGATTAAGTTCAAATACAATAATTAAAATGCATCCATAAATAAAGGTCAGTTGTGGGGTTTAAAAGTAAAGGTCACCGATGATTACTTATTAAAATGTGCCGAATTATAAATTTTACGCATCTATCTATCCCTTCCAAAATCGCGCTTCCTATAAATTTACAGGCTATGTTTTCTATAAAATCTCGAATTCAGTACATTATAATTTAGTAATCCTAGATGACTGCATTCAACTTTTTGTGGATATTGCTGCCTTTGCTTTTATACACCACAATTATAATATTTTATCACTTTGAACGTTCTCAGCTAGGAAATATTTATTGTTCAATTTTTATTCGATAATTAGGAATCTGTAATATTAATTAATATTTTATTTGAATTTCGTTGATTAAAATTAAAAATGTAATATTACGAGTAAATTATTGCATGAATTTATACTTAAGCGTTATGCAACTCAAACAGTATACAATTTTTATCGAGCATAAGGTGAAGGAACCACTTCTGAGTTTAGGAACGGAGACGTGTTTCGAGAACAATTTTCTCTTCCTCAGGATGAGTTGTACTCTAGCTGAAATATAGATTAACATTGGAAGAGGATTGAAGAAAAGTGTTAGTAATGGGGGGGGGGGGTGAAAAGGTTAAGTAGGGAATTACATGGTCATTAGAAAGGGAAAAATAGGGTGGATAAAATAATATAAAGTCAATTATAATTTAACTCTTCCTTCCAACTCATTTCTTTAATTATCTCCCATAGTTAATCTATATTTACCTAAACTTTAGAATAGGAGGGTACAACTTACACTGAAAAAGAGAACATTTTCTCGAAACATGTAGATCTTGTAATAAAAATCTAATAAAGTGGTGTAAATGAAGTAATTTTCCTTTAATTAATTAATTATGTCATCATAACTATGAATCATAAAGTGAAAACCTACCTTCAGAAGAACTATTAATACTTTGGGAAGCATGTAGGTACATGGAGTAAAGTATTTTATTATAAAGTGCATTTTATAATCTTGTGCTTTATGTAATCGAAGGTTTTGATATTAAAAAAAATTAATTAATTAAACAAGAACATTGTAAAGAGTTAAATATTGATGTTTGATGTTAAGAACATGTATTATTTTTTTATTAAGTTAAATAAGTGATTTGGGTTTGTTAGGAATAACGGATTTATACTTGTATTTTAATACTTAACACATGATACTTAGAACTAATAACCTGTTATTTTTTCCAGACTGTGATGTAAAGAAAGACGATCGAAGACCGAACGGATCCAAAGACGTTGAGCTCGCGGGTGAGTTCTCTTCTACATTATTTTTTATTGTATTTGAGATTACGTTAGGTACGTTGCAACATAGTTGTGTGACGTTTCTGGTTCGTCAAACCTTAACCAATTTTTAGTTGCGATAATTAAAGGAGGAAAAGACTAGTTAACCGGTGGTGTTTTATCCGTTTGGAGTAAGGATGTCATTCTATATGCAAAAACGCATTAGAATATATAATATATTATTTTTATTCAATGGCAACTGCGCCAATGAAGCCAATGCAGGGCATTGACGCTGACTTATACTTAAATTGTCCGCGCCTTAACCTCCTCGAAATCAAAGGATAATCATAATCAGTCCGTTGATTCACCTTTAGCGAGAAAATTGTATTAAATTTTACAAATTTTTTACTGTTATTAAAATATTTCAAATTTGCGATTCAACATAACACTATTAATATCTTTTGAAGGTGAGTTTAACTGATTTGTAAAAGGTTACATTGCCAAACAATGATTTGAGAGATTTTATTTCAACTGTCTATGTCTCCTATAGACGACACTGTATCCGAGGAGGTTGAAATGCATTTTTGGTATCGATACCTATTTCTAATTTTTATTTAATTATTTTTAACGGATAAGAGAGAGAAAAAGGAGAGACAAAGAATTATTCATTATTATTTTGAAAATCATTTCTCAAGTGTATTACCAAAACAACAAATTTTTTTGATTTTCTCACTCATGTTTTTTCATCAATATAATATGAAACAATAGACCTATTTTTATTGATAAAACTGCATAATACATATTCTTAATAGGAGCCACATCTATTTTGCATTGGGGTAGAAATGTTTATATTAATAACTATAATGTTTTATATAAACCACTATTTATTGAATTATCAACATATTTCGAGACCAAGGTCCCTTCATCGCGAAACAACGTATACTAAAAAATTAAATTCTAAGAATAGACTTTAATAAAAACAAAAATATTGGAATTGAATTAATAATTAAGAACTAATGTGAAAACAAATTTTAATGGTAACTATTTGCGAAAGGGATTTGGTTATTTGATAACATTTAATTTGCTAATTTATAATTTGTCTAACTGAATTTTTATTCGATTGTTTTTGTTAAATTCTATATTTCGAATTTTAATTTTTAGTATCCAGTTGAATCCTGATGAAGGGATCGAACATGTCGATAAATCGATAATTAATAGTTTATACAAAAAAAATATTTTTATTAATATAAATAATGTTACCACAAAATCATTTCGCAGGTGTTGAAAAAGTTATAAATGTTTACGTTATGCCATGGTTTATAATAAAATAATATAGGTAATTTGACTGATAAATAATAAAATGCATCGTTTCGGTTTCTTTCACACTGGTTTCGGTAATAATCAAATAAATGTGCTGATTTTCCCTCAAGATAATTTGAGCCCGTTTCGCTTTCAGCTTCGTTTCGAGTCGTATTAAGAGAAAAAAATTAACCTCAATTCATCCAAAATGACATGAGAAATATTCCCAATATCCCAATTGAGTTTTTTCTTCGAACCGAAAGCGGTCGAATCCGGCTAGTTCCCGCTTCCAGATGTCGCTGGATTTAGCGCTCCGAAGAATATCCAGACTTTGGCAGTTCCCAAATGATATTCAATTAATTACTTAACTCTCAATTTTTCAAGTTCGAACTCCGTCTAATGGTATTCGAGTCGCGTCAATATTGTCGCTCGGTGTCGGGCAAACTCGATCAAATAGAGCACGTATAGACGTACCACTATAACTTGGCGTGCGAGGGAGGGCGTCCCTGTCGCGTAACAGAAGTTGTCAGGGTGTAAATTTATTACACAATACATAATGTACAGAATGTCCGGTGACTTGTAGCCTTTAACAGAAATTTGGTCAGGCAATTGCGGCCGTTCTATCTGTCAAACTGTCAGACGGTAATATCGGTCCATTATTCGCTTTTTCAGCTTCGCAAAACTTTAATACTTCATTGGCAATAGTTCTTGCACCATCCCGGACTGTTTAGGATGTTTTGAACATAATAATTCAGTGTATATTGGTAATCAAGATGTCACAGCTCCCGAACAAATACAAAATTGAACTGAATGACGGAGCGAGGGGTTACCGGCGGGTGCGGGCGGGGCGGGTTTTAGTTCCAAATTCGCTGCACGCCAAGTTACGTTGGGCAAGCAATACCAATAGACTGTCGTGCCAAGACAAAACGTCACATCTGACTTACAGAAATGGCTTTGTAGACAAAGACCATCATCACATGGCTGCGTTTCATTGACCTTGGTCTTCTCGAGCAGTAGCTTACGCCACTATAGTCTGTCGCCTCAGCAGGTCTTCCTCAATCGTGTAAACCCAGTTTTCTTGCTCTCTCTCAATACTCACTCTCAATACCATTACTCCATCTCCTTCGAGGTATTTCCCTTGGCGGTGTCCCTTAGGGCCGCCGGTAGTGTCGTATGTGCGTAGGTACCTCAGAGGAGACGTTGATTGGACATGTCCGGCCTCGGTAGTCGAGTGTTGTACACAAACATATTTAAGAAAAATCTCCCCTGCTCGTAAAAACGAGTTATGATTCATTTACTGTAAATTAGGGAATCCGGGAAAGCGAGATCCAGGCCTAGTTTATTCTGGGATCGGTACATACTCGTATTCTCCCGAAATATTCAGGATTGAAATTTTCATTTCATTAATTTTGAGGTATCAAAATTATTTCACGGTTAGATGATGAAATACTTTGCTATTGCTTTGGGCATATTGTTCATAATTATAAAATTATTTCACTTTCAGTTTTTTATTTGTCAAACTTGCTTGTTTAGCAAACCATAGATTATATAATAGCTGTATTTGATATATGTTTATGATGCATGTTTTCAGGCTATTTTTGCTTAAATATTCCTTATATACTTCATTACAAATTAGTACATGTATTGATGTCATTTTTGAAATGTGTGTTGGTGAAAAATCAATCACAAGATTCCACCACAATAGACAATCGGCCCGATTCTGAAAATAACAATGTCTGGATCTTTAAGATCTTTATCCCAACACTTAATAGACGATAATAAAAATTAAAAATGTTCAGAGCGGATTTTGTAATTCTACGGCTCAAATACACTGTATTAAAAGATGATATAAGAAAGATTGTTTCTTAAAAACGTATTAATTTCTTCATCCACAGCGTCCAGATGAAATATCATGGCTAAATTTATCATGACCGCGTTCGGAGTTACCGCGTATTCAAATCTTCCCATCTTGACATTTTTTGACAGATATGTCTGGATCTTTAAGATCATTATCCCAACACTTAATAGACGATAATAAAAATTAAAAATAAACACTTTACCTCAGTGTTTGTTTCTGTAAGTTTCTATATGAGATAGATATAGAGGGAGGGAGAAAGATGTAAATTGTTATTTGTCAAATGTCAAGATGGGAAGATTTGAATACGCGGTAACGCCGAACGCGGTCACGACAAGTTTAGGCATGATATTTCATCTGGACGCTGTGGATGAAGAAATTAATACGATTGTAAGAAACAATCTTTATTATATCATCTTTTAATACAGTGTACTTGAGCCGTAGAATTACAAAATCCTCTCTGGATATTTTTAATTTTTATTATCGTCTATTAAGTGTTGGGATAAAGATCTTAAAGATCCAGACATTGTTATTTTCAGAATACGGATGAAAGAAAGTTAAATAAAAGCATTTTAAAATGTTTAAAGCTAGAAATACATGACACCAACTGAAGAAATCTATCAAACAACACAATAACACAACATAAATTAGTCAACAGAACAAAAAATCATGAAACCCATCAACATGCTAAATCAAAAACAGAACAATTGCGACTCATCTGCAACGGACTGAAACTATATAACGACAGACTTACATAATAAATAAGACAACTAATTTTTTACAGATTTAAGGGACAAATATATTACTCAGAATTAATAAACAAATAACTGCACCTAATCTATTTTCTCTTTTACATTTTTAAGAAAATTATACATGTGTGTAAAAGAAAATTTCATATTCATAGACCCCTCGGATCTCTCGTATATTTTTATAAATATTTTTTTTTTAATATTAAAATTAAAGTAACGTCCCAGGGTGCGGTGGCAGAGGGCAGGTCTCAATTACTTAGTTACAATCTATATTGCGTCATCAGTGTTGTTGCGGTTATTAATTAACCCAGAAGTAAATAACACCGACATTACTCGTGTGTACTAGTATTATATAGGTAATTTATAATGAGCATGAGATGGAGACATTGTTATAAAATTTATAACAGTCACGATGAAGGACTAATTAAGGACATTAACAACTCCCCTTCACCCAGTCATGTCTTGTGGACGTGGATTCCACCCTACCTATCGGGTGGATTTGTATTGTGTTTAAATTTATTTATTTATTTATTTAATACACGGTACAACGTACCATTAAAAAAACAATGTATATAAAGATGTATAGATTGATAGGTAATAACAAAAAAAGGAGATAAGGTCAAAAACAATTAATAAAGTGATATATAAAGAAAAATAAAACATTAAGTGAATAACATAAAGTGTAACAAAATTACATCAAATGAAATAATAGTTATCAAATCAAATATGAAAGTCAACAATCAATAAAACTACAACAAATTAAAAATTATGTCTGAAATTCAAGAAGCAACAAAATTACAACAAAATGAAATAATTGTAAACAAATCAAATCTGAAACTCAAGAAGCAATAAAAATGACAGTAAAATAAAATGAAATGTAAAATTAAAATCTAAAAACAAGAGATAGACATGACATCAATAACTAATTATAAACAACCAGAAGAGCTTTCTTGTAGGCGGCTAGTGCTTCCGAAAAAACATCCGATTGGTAGCCATACTCGTTTCCTAACCTATGGAGCCTTCTAATAGGTGAGCTATAGAGATAATTTACACTAACATTGTCACAAATGTAGACAATCTAAAAAAAATTTGTCCTTCAAGAAACTATTTTTGATTTTACGTTCCATTTTAAAATATGTCCTCTGACTTCAGTTCAATAAAATGGACATGTTGCCCCTATCTTCCATAACTGGCCTAATTCGATTATCTTATAAATATTTTAGAACGTCTGTGTATAACCTAGACATACAGGGTGCTGTAGAGCTAGTCCACAATACGCACGGGTGGCTTCCTACATAAATTATGAGTGGAAAATATTCAAGCAACAATGTTAACAATATTTACGGAGAAAAGCACCTTCAAAGTTTACGGTTTTTTCTCAATATTTCTGACTTATTTTCTGTAAAAATTCGGACTTATATCTTTATATATATTAAAATAACTTAGCGAATATTAAAGATTATTTAATTTTAATAAAAATCAAATAAAATGATAAAAATATATTTTCATATTTCTACAACGTTTTAATGATTTTATTTGACTAGTATTGAAAGAATTTTTCTTATGTTTTAAAATTATTTAATTTTTTAAATTTAAAATTCTACATAAGCTACTTTAATGACAGTCCAATATTTTACGGAAAATAAGTCAGAAATATTGAAAAGAAAATGAAAACTTTAAAGTTGCTTATCTCCGTAATTATTGATACAATGACATTGTTGCTTGAGCATTGAGCAATCTACGTGTTAAGTATTGTGGACTAACTCTGTTACACGCTGCATATACACACGATGCTAAGTGAGATGATAAGTCCGAAGGGAGAATAAACTACCAGCGACATTTTTGCTAGAATCTGAGAAATTCGAAGCTTAATTATAAAAGTTCAAGAGAGCATGGGCGTGGCCTTTACGGTGAATTTGTTCGGGGGAGAGAGGGGGATAAAAAATATAAACAAAGAATATATTGTACTCACACAAACTACATTTATAACTCCTTTGAATAAAGTAAGTCTGACACGATGTGATAGTCATTGTATTTAGTTATTTTATCTGTTTTTTTTATAACATGCAACGTGTTTAATGATCTCAATTAAAATACAAATAAAATGGACCTACATATATACATATACAGTCAAGTCTATAGAGATGTTTCATGAAACTAGATTGCATAGAATGATAATCGTATTTGCATAGTCAATTTATTCCATTATTTAATTCTCTGTATGTTGTGATGCGTTCAGTGTCCTTGTTGCCGGCGTTTCCTGAATTCGAATTGTCTGCAATAAAAGTCGATAAATATTTAAAATTATTTAACTATCGAAACATTCAATTTCTGTCGTCAATTTAATCAAATTTACTGCTTGAATTAATTCATATCATGGCATATAAATTCCCGAAGAGGTTATGCGACATCTGTCATCTCATTTCATAATCGGGATGCTTTGGGTAAAATAGAGATTGGGATTTGAATGGTTGGTCAAGTCACCACTCAAGACATGCACTTGTGATTGTATTTTAGAAGTATATAATGGTTTTAAAATCTAAAGTGTATGATTTAAGTAAAGCCTGATTAGAAAAGCCTAAATATAAAATATTAAGTTGAGGAAACATTATGTGACCGCGGCATCCCAGAGAATTGGTAATGTTGCAGTGTGTAAAGTGATCACTTAAGCCATGTATTCACTAGGGGACAAATCGCGAGACATTCCGCTCGGCATGTCACATCAACATCTACGCTCATGTTTCGGGGACAATGACGCGGTCATTTGACGTGTACACACCGGGACTCGCATATCTTGTCGCGGAAATGTCACCCGATGAGGTTACGATGACAGCTGCGGTATTTCATTTGGCGAAAACGGGGTTCCGCGCAATTCGAAATGTTTTTTTGGGTCGCAATTTCAAATTAACGAGGTTTTACTGTAGTAAATTGAATATTATTAAAAACAAGGTCCTTTTTGCAAATAATTATTGTTTTCCAGACGTCGCGGAAATATATCGCTCTATGAGGTTATGATGACAGCCGCGTATCTGTTTATGTTAATCAAAAAGTAAGAGGAGAATGCAAAATTATTTACCGCAAAGAGAAAGAAGGACGGATATTCTATGCGATCTTCGATCGATACAGCTCGATGAGTTCAAGAACGATTTCGTTTCCACGCATTGTCATCTTCACAGATACAGCGCATGCGTATTCACTTGTAAACGTACCACGTGGTACTGACGCTCCGCGGAATGTTGCAGTGAGCTCGCTCGGGTACCGTGCGCATGGCAACGT
>JADDOH010016904.1:0-33171 GCA_016648135.1 Agrypnia vestita | reverse complement strand
GACGGTTATTTTATATGCGAAATATTTATTTTCTATAATCGATCAAAGTTATTAGCAATAAAGGATATAATATTCGAAAATATTTGAAATATATGCGAGATATTTCTACCCATAGGTACCTAAGGCAAATAACAACGAATTATGTTTAAATAATTGTAAATGTATCTTCTAAAAAAACAGATGCGTTTGAATATTATTCTCATATGAGAAATTTATTATCACTCGTAGAAATATTGAAATGACAATGTTAGTGTTCAAAAATATTAATTTTTCAATGAATAAATTTCAAATGAGATATTCGTGATGTTACAAATTTTTGAGAATCACAAATCTGTTTATAGACAATGTAATCCCAAAATATTTTCCATTATTTATGAAGGCAAGACTTATTGCGTAACCGTAAAATATTTAGACGATAAAAATTGTTTTTTAAAACTAAATTTGTCGTAAGACTGGTGAAAATATTTAATTACGAACATTCATTGGAGCTCTTGCAATATTGGACATCATTGTATTTGCTATGAATCTGTAGGAATATACCCACCTTTATCGTAAACACTGTACACGGCTTCCATGTCAATTTTAAGTTCACGTGACTGAAGTTGTGATTGATGGGAACATTTATTGATATTTACGCGTGGACTTTACCATAATTGATAGATGCAATAAAATCACTGGATACGAATTTAATCGGAGCTTCATTATTTAATATACACCTTTTTCGTAATTCGCATTAATTATCATTAAAATCATTATCATTTGTCTATTGCAAGGTGGTTTCGCTGTGGTTCGCACTAGTTCACTTATAGCAAGTACCCACCCTGAGTTTGTCTCTAGTAAAACGCCTTTCTAGGGTCGCTCTTCCAAAACAACTCTGGCCTCGTGTGTGCCTGTCACCGTTTTTATACAGAAATGTTGGTTTCGCGATTCATTGAGAATGTTCGACCGGTTTCCCCATATTTCCAGTGATTATGGTTTCTTCGAGAATAGTTCAGTTGATTCTAGATTCGTGTAGTATGTTAGAGAGACTTCGATAATGTACAGTTACCATTATTTTAGACTTTCATGACAATATGTTTTATATAAAAATTTACTTATTTATCATCAAGCCGTGTTTTCGCAGACATAGGCAGAGAAAATAGAACGTCATAGGTACTTTTCTGTCCTGAGATTCTTGGTTCGTCACTTTTATGCGTACTCATCAAATATTGTTTTCTAACATCCTTCTTTTAATATTAGGCTTACCTGACCATCCCGGTTATTTCACTGATGGTTTCAGTGCCTGTTGCATTCAATACTGTCATATTTTAGTTGTCATCATCTTCTAATCATCCATTTTTTAATTCTATTAACTGTGATACAGACAGACTTATTCATACACAGACTCACTCATAAGATACTCGCTTTGGCGACGTATTTTCATTATTCTGTAGACAATTCCAGACTTCTCTTCCTTATGTTAGTATTGGCACTCGAATTCTGTTATGCACGGCTAGTTTTAATTTGAAATAATATGAATACTGAAAGCAAAGTCAAGATATGCAATATATGTGTGTGACCTATTATGACGTACGCTATAGAGACGCGGGCTGACACTAAAGGACTCCTCAGATCATTTGAAATGAAAGTGCTTAGATATATTACTGGAAAAACAATACGTGATCGTGTCCGAAATGCAGACATAAGGTAAACCTGCAGTATAGAGGACATAGCACGATGGAATAGATCCAGAAGGAGATTCTAGAGAGATCGCCAGAATGGACAGTGACAGACTCGTGCATACAGCAGCAAAATCCCCTCTGGACGACGCCCACCGGGAAGACCACCGAAAAGATGAAGGGATAGCTAGACCTCGTCATCCCATGAGGCGTAGTTTTACCTCAGTCAACAGAAAATTTATCATTACGCTCAAGAGGCTTTTCATTTTATTCGTTCTATTGACATTGACCCTCTAGATTTTTGCATTATTTATTAAAAAATACCTACTTAATTATTTCGGTATAGTTTCAACGACCGAAGAGCATCTATGGAAAGTTGTATGGATAGAAGAGCATGGCGTTCTATTCCCATTGGCTACCCTTGTGGAGAAACGGCGCGATGCTAGTTTTACTAAGCGAAACAGATAGTAATTAAATGTTTTTTTCTAAATGAATTTGTTTAGACAATCATTTAACAACCTATAGACTCAGACTGTTACATCACTACGTAGTGTTTCCCACTCCTAGTAGGCACTCCGCGAAAATACCTGATTCCTTCTAGCACTCTCAACTATTATAGTTTTAAATATTAATTCCATTTTTTGCATGTCATCCAGTGAATAAGTATGTAATAGTAAATAAGTGTTTTTGGTCAGTAAGTTGTTTTGTGTGAAGCGCCCATGAGGTGAGTACTCACAAAAACGTCGCTACACAAATGATCCAACTATTATTATTATTATTATTATCATTGATTAGTAATATCATGACAGACTCTATCCATCAACCAAACCAAACCTAACCCGATGTTAATATATCTAAAATATGTAAGGTTTGATTCTCCAATTTGATAATCATGTTATTGTTTAGATTTTTTTTTATATGATAGACACCTGCAAGGCCTATGGATAACATTTTAAACAATAGTTCGACATAATAATATAATGATAATAAGGGTCCAACGTCATTTGTCATATTTAGCTGAATTTTAGCATTTTTGTCACTTATATTTTGAAATTGTTAGTAGTCAATTATTTGGTCTGTTGAGATAGGTCGTTGTATAATTTTAATCTGTTATAAATTAGTCGCTATTGTCCTGTTTTTGTTTAGGCTCGAGTTGTGTGGTAGTTTTGAGCCGTTCTAGTGTCGTGTTGATGATTTTCTTGTATTTTGTGTAATTTAATGCCTTCGCCTTGTATTTCGCCATTTGATGTGAATGGGTTTTAAGTGTTTCGATTTATGTAATGTTATCAACGTTTAATTGTTGTGTTATTCGGTAAACCGTTTCAGCTGATGTCAGGAATCAAATTGTAGACCATTTTCAATATTTTATTTTGTTGTCGTTGGAGTCTGTTTTGGTTCGTCTTGTCTCCGATTCGCCAGTAGGGTATCTATCATATTTATATCCTATTCTACTCTTAACGTATGCCTCGTACATCAGAACTTTTATGGTCTTCGGTGTGATTCCGTGTAATTTGTGGAATATTTTTGAAAAAAATTTGAACTAAAATCTGATATTATTTTTTTAACCAAAATTTACTGTTTTTAACTTACTGTTTCTACCTGTTGTTTTTATCATACATAGTTTTAAATACAACTGGTATAGTGGAGGTAGAATATTTTAACTTCTTTATCGCCTGAGAACCATTTAAAAATTACACTTTTGGAAATTTATTCTTAAAACATATATGTATTTTCAGTACCTCTCGTCCCCCACGTAACCCAACCATCTACGCGTGACCTTGAAAGGCTTATATTATCCGCCGTGAAAAGATACTTCTAGGAAGCCATTTACTTTGCCCTTAAAACTTTCATCTTGCCAGGCACATATATTGTATATTAAAACATTTCAATTTGATTTTACCAATAGGCTAACCAATATTTACAAAATTCAAAACAACACACACATATATAATATATATGAAGGGTATAAAAACAAAGGCAGCAAAATCCCACTGAGGTGTTTCTGAGATAAATAAAAAAAAATCTCTGGAACGCATGAAACCTACATTTTATTGGAAATATTTTTTTAACTATTGCCAATTCAGTTTTCCTTTTATAAATGTATAAATATAGGTACAAATAAATAAAAGTAACTTGTTGGTCTTGTGGTTAGGACTCTCGCCTCGTGATTTAAAGGTCGCGGGTTCGAACCTCACTCCAGACCAGCAAATTAGTTCTATTTTCATAGTACAAGCGTTTAGCTTAGTTTGAAAATAGTAAGAATATTGATGTGACACGTATTCCGTACACGCATCTTTATTTAAAAAATATATAGGTATATGGAAATTGCTGTGTTTGCTACCAAATAGTGGATATTGCTGCTTTTTCTATTTAAGTAATTGGATATTGCTGTCTTTGCTATGTTGTTTCAGTCTAAAATCATGATTTTGGAAGGAATAGAGCTATAATTCCTATAAAACATCGAATTCAGTAGGTAAATTCTCGGTGACTGCATTAAAATTTTTTTTTCGATGGATGTAGCGTTTGATTTTATTCCCATCTATGTATTAATGCAAGTAAAATACTCTATAAAGTTTAAAATTAACAGGTATCTTGTTAATAAATAAATATAAATATACGTGTTTAAATCTCTGCATCAAAAAATGCGTATAAATTATATCATGCGTAAAATATATGGAAGGTTTTGATACTAAAATATGTCGCCAAAATTAGCATCTAAAAATAAATTTCCCGTGAAATTGGCAAGGACTGAATATAAATACCTCGTTGGCCCGTTACCGCCAGATAAAATATACAATTTTATTTATAGTGTCTCTGGGGTTTAATATAAATACACATATTCAGGAATGATATATTTTTACATTAGGTATTATGTAGCTTTGAAAACCTTTTTCGGTTATCGATTTATCTCTCGTTCTCGATTGTGTACGCTGAAAATTTGCGGAATTCGTGAATCATATTCTGAATTTTTTGTTTCTTATCTAATTTTTGAATTGGTGAAAACATTCTTAAACTCTCTGGGTTAACTAAAGGCTTAAACTTTCTGGGTTAACTAAAGGCTCTGGAATCGTGAAATTTACATAATTTATTCTATTTGGAATTTGTAGACAAACACGACTTTGTAGAATTGAAAAAAGTTGTGTTTTTTATTTTCATCATCAGCTATGGTGCTTTAAAATTTTCATAAAAATATCTAAAAATAATATTAGGTCGTTTTCTTTATTCTGTTTTAAAAGCCCAAAATGTCAGCTTTGAAAAGATGCATGGTGCTCTATCCTCCGGGGAAACGAAATAAAATTAATTTAATTCATATATGTCTGGAAAATTATTGTATATACAATGGAGTAAGGACAAACTAGTACAAATTAGTAGTGTATTTTTAACGCTGGTTGTAGAACAGCATTCATAGACTGAGTAAACAATGTTTCGCTGAGATGGTTTGGAAATAAAATTAATTTAATTCATTTATGTCTGGAAAATTATTGTATATACAATGGAGTAAGGACAAACTAGTACAAATTAGTAGTGTATTTTTAACGCTGGTTGTAGAATAGCATTCATAGACTGACTAAACAATGTTTCGCTGAGATGGTTTGGAAATAAAATTAATTTAATTCATTTATGTCTGGAAAATTATTGTATATACATTGGAGTAAGGAATGAACAAATCAGCAGTGTATTTTTAACGCTGGTTGTAGAACAGCATTCATCGATTGAGTAAACAATGGTTCGCTGAGATGGTTTGGTCATGTGGAACGTATGACCGAGGAGAGGATGCTTACATACACCACATAACCAGATTCACCAAATATTGGAGGATGACTCTGCTAAAAGCTTCAACAACCGAAGAGCATGTATAAGATGCGTGTATAAGAGCGTGTATAAGTATGGAAGTGGACGAGGAAAAAGCGGTACACCAGGACGGAAGAGTGTGGCGATTTATCCTCTTTTTGTAACCTTGCGGGAAAACGGCGTGATTATTAGTTACCTACTTAATTAGATAACATTTGCAGCGCTGTATCACAGTAGCAGATGTTCATGCTCTGCGTGTTGCCTTCAACAGGCGCCGAATGCACGTGTAATCCGCAAGAATGGTGCATTGATTTCTAGGTCACTGTCATAATTTCGCGACTAAATTTCTAACTGCTTTTTGACAAATGACCCAACGTATTATATAAGTTTTAATTAAAAAGCTTAAAAGGGAATAAATAGTTTATATATATATATATATATATATTATTTTTTATAACCCTGAAACCTATGTAGGTCATCATCAGCCTATATAAGCGATGCTTTATAATATACTTAACACATTGTTCGATTGTCTCCCAAGTTCGATTCATGAAATCCAAATTATCGCTTTAACATATAAATGGGCTCATTATTTCAACGCCACATATCCTAAATATTCCCTTCCTTCTACCTTTCCTGCGTCTAAGCAGTCTCTGTCAAAGAACCGACAATAAAACGCGCGCTAATTAAGGGATAATTTATAATAATTAATAATTAATTTTATATTAATTGATAATAATAAAATTTAAAAAAATATTATTTTTTTCATTTTCTTATATCTTGATGATTTTATAAAAAAAACTAGCTGTTTGGACCGACTTCGCCTGGGACCATAATTCCATGAGCATAGAATTGCGTTGACGTCGCTTGGAACTGTGATTGGAATTATAGAACTTTCTGAAACTTTGTCCATCCAGAAATTTCTAGAGCATTTTGGAACCTTATAGACTCAGCGGTAAACTCCGCTACTCAGTTTGGAACCTTATAGAACTTTCGGGAATCCTCTAGAACGTTCTCCTTCCGGAACATTCTAGAACATTATTGAATATTCTGGAACATTCTAGACTCACCTACGCACTCCTCTACTCGGTTTGAAACCTTACAGAACTTTCATGAACTTTCTCCTTCCAGAACCTTCATGAACTTTCTGGAACCTTCCAGATTCACCGACACAGTCAACGGGTATATTTTGAAACAATCTGAAGCATTCGTGGCCTTCCCATAACAAAACAATTTTCTACAACCAAAACTAGAAAACACATTTTCGTCACCCACCCCCACCAAACTCTCTTACTTTCGACGTAACACCGAGGGCTATCTACCACCAAAACCCCCGGTGGATGGCAGTGGCTGGTTGTGAAAAAAATTAGGCGGGTAGGGAAATAATATTTTTTCATTATTCTTTTGCATTTTTCTCGAGACTCAGACTGGTGGTGGATAAAATATCTCTAAAACTATTGAGTTAACTTTATTCAAATTTTGTACACATCTTACTAATAACATTATATACGAGAATATTTTGAGTTTGGCCAAAATTTTCAAAACACAGTACTGGATTTTTGACATGGTGGAAATGGTGAACGTTACATTGTATAAAAGTGATCACCTAAGCCAGCCTTAGGTCATTAGCCAGCAGACCATGATAGGTCGTAAGGACTAGAACACCCAAAGACTTCTATACCTACTTTCCCATACAAAAATATAATTTCGTCTCTGTGAGATATTTATAACATATCTTGATTATACACGATATTATGTTATTTTATGATAGTGTATCATATATATTATGATAGTGTACGCGCTGTTTGCTTATTATGAATTTTTATCTTTGATTTTTTTACAAAAAACTTTTTATTTCACTCAAACCCAAGTGACAATTATATCCACCAGCTGCTCACGTCATGGGGAAGGACTTTTGCGGGACAACGTATAACTCCGTTATTTTGAAGATTTAAAAATAATTTGTTGATGAAAAAATGTTTACCAAATTTTGCCGTAAAAAGTGGCAATAAAACAAATTTTGTATGTTCAATAGTTATTCGTGTAACATAGAGAAACCCTGTAAGTAATCGTTTAATCTAAATCATTGTAAATTTGCTTCAAAACACCCAGTTCAAGTTGTTTGAGTACTTTTCCTGATAACCTACGTCTCTCACTTGCCATATTCACAGATACTTACATACATCTCATTTCTCAGAACACTGCAGGAACCGGATGATAGAGGTAGATTTGTGGTGTTTGTTCACTAAACAAAAATTAGTGACCACACACCACAAATCCTCTTTTCATTGATTTGATTGATTCGTAGATACCGACATCATTATTAATAACGTAAAATCGTGAGACAATTTATAGATTAATCATCAATTACAATCTTTTATCAGTTGTGACGTCTACATGAAATTTTTTAGAACGTTGTACGAGGACAAAATTATTACAATATTTGTCGGATTTTGGAATTAAAATAAAGTGGATTACAATTGATCGATTTCTTCCAGGGCCAGAACATGTCACTCAAATTAATCGCATGTCAAACCCAGGCGCAGACATTTCTATATATAGTTTTAAAAAGAGAGGAAATGGATCACGTCGTCAAATCCAACTAAACATATCAACACTAAACGAGCTTTATTTTAATGAAAGTATGAAAAAAATTGACAACGAATTGCAAGTATATGTGCCTGTAAAATAAAACTCGGGCGAAGTAGTATTCCAGAATTATATAATCCTGGATGAAACCTTTAAATTTAAACATCGTTGTTACTCCATGAGTGATATACATATATGTACTTACCAACATGTTTCGAGGCCGATAGTTCCTTTATCAGGATACAATGTATACTAGAAATTAAAAATTAAAATATAAATAATAACAAAATAAATATATGGGAGATGAATAAATAATTAAGTACTCATATGAAAACAAATTTAAAAGATAGAACTATTCGTAAAAAGGACCTGGTTTATTATAGTAATTAATTTACTACTAACGATTTTATCCAACTGTTATGCTGTATTATTTGTATGTAAAATTTGTAAACCCCTATTTTTATCAAAATATATTGCATTATAATTTTATAAAATATTTTATTATTTTTATCAGAGAAATTGATCAAAATTATTTAATTTTCAACTGATCCATTCAAATTCCATTCTTATACAATATAATGAAAGATCTAGGAATGTTTATTGTATATAGTAGCTTGATTCGAACGAGATAATTAACCAGATTATCATTCTCTCTAGAAATATCTACTTAAATAATACAATTATAATATCTAGATGATATTGTTAAAAAATTAACTAAAACATAAATTAAATTAAAAGTATAAAGTATTCATAAAATATCACAAAAATAAAATAAAAAAATGAAAATTAAAGGAATCCTTTTAAATAGTTAGTGAATATTCGTCTCTCAATATTTATTTATTTGCTTTTATTATTAATTATTAAAATTAAAGTGGCAGGTTTATTGCTAGTTGGAGTTTCTTTCAGTTAACTATACAATTTAGTATAACAATTGAAACATATTTTCAGTATACAGTGTTGTAGTGACTAACCGAGAAGAGTAGGAGATGAATGGGAACAAGTAATGGTTAACATGGTATTGGAAAAAGAAAAATTGCTTTAGTCAGCTTTTGACGAAAGATGTGGTCTGAGGTGATGTGATATCTGGGCCTAATTGATTTCAATGCCTAGCCAACACTAAATTACTTTTTTTGCTAACAAAATTAAAAATTTAAAATGATTTCAAAAAATATTATTTTATCTGACTGAAATGTATAATAAAAATAGTGTGAAAGATAAATGAAAATGACATTTAATACAAAGAAATATTGAATATACATATTTTCTAAAATATAATAAATAAATTGAGTTGTTTCTATTAATAGTGGGTTACAAATATAAAATAATTATTAGGATTTCACAATAAAGAGCGTCAACGTTTTGGTTTTTTTCACAATATTTATTTTTTCATTCAGTTCATAAAAACTTTATACATGGCCCACTTTTACAGATCTTACAAATCGATAATTTGTACCCGAAAAAAATGTTTTCGTAAAATACTCCACTATTGATTTAGAAATAGTAACGCACTATCGAATCTCTCGAAACGACTGGGCTAATCTCGTAGATTCTCGAAACATCGACAAAGCGACATTTACTTGCCTAAAAAAAGAGATCGACCGGCTACTGCGTACAGTTTTTGTTTGACGATTGACGAGTGCGACATTACCGGCGATAAAAACCGCAGCGAAACAGCGCGTGTTTAACCGAGTGACATATATTCGGCGCGAGTACCTACCGACAAGCGGGAAATTTTCTAGTGCAGACCTGAGCGATTTAAGTGATGTGCATCAGTATATGAGAGACAAATTATTCAAAAGTGATAAAAGTGCGGCGAGGATTCTAGAACGAACAGTAAATAAGTAAAATATTACAGAAACATTAAGTGACTAGTGATGGTCAAACCGGTATTTGTATCTGATGGTATAGATGTTTGGTAATTAAGATAATTGATAATTGGTAATTAAGTAGCTTGTTGGTCTTGTGGTTAGGACTCTCGCCTCGTGATCCAAAGGTGGCGGGTTCGAATCTCACTCCAGACAAGCAAGTTAGTCCTATTTTCATAGCACAAGCGTTTAGCTTAATTTGAAAATAGTAGGAATATTGATGTGACACGAATTCCATGTTTGCATCTCTATTTAAAAAAAAGATATAACTGTTGTTTAAGACATATGGTTGCCCGACGAATCGCAAAAAATCAGTTACCAACATCGATCCAGTCAGATACAATTCTGAATTAGCGTTTACTGCGTCACCGGTTAAATTACCATCACTATTAGTGGCTATTTAAGAACAGTGCTACAATTAAATTCATGTCCGGTGACTTTGCGTAGTTAAAGAAATTTAAATAGTTCTTAGTGCAATAGATGCCCATATATGAAATAGGGAAGTTTATACATACAATGCTTTTGATACATTGAAAAACAATACCAGCTGTGAGACTAGTTTTCTTATCGACACCAGGTCCTGCGGATGTCGAGGGTGGCTGTGCCTCCACGACGGGGTTGGTTACGCCTCACGCTTTTAAGGTTTCGCCACGCCAGCCCTGGCGGCCTTAACACCCCTGCACCCTCTGTCGAGGCTCGACTTAAACTTGTCTTACCGTTGAACAAAACTTATATTTAAAAGGTATACCTAACAGGCTATATATTTTTTGTTATTTATTCTTCAAGTAGGTACCTAGATAATACAAGAAATTATATTTCCGAATATAAATTTTGTTCGAATGTAAGCCCCACATATTTCTTTAGTTTCCTCTTAAAAGTTGTTATATATTTTCATCCCTAATGTCCCTCGGTAGTATACTGTACAAGTTCATTCCAAAATTTTATTTCTTGTGTTCTTGCGGAGTAGTGGTCATGTCAATGTTGTTTTTTTAATTTGTCTTATAAATTCAAAACGGTTTTGTACATTAATAATTTTATATACTCGTATAAAGAGATGTACATGCATTAAATGTAGTCACTTGAATGAATGTCATAATTTTTTCTAAAATTACTTTGATTATTGAGTTTCAATTTCTATTTTGGATCTCAGTGCATTATTTTGGAGTAGGTATTGTTACTGTAGCAATATACTATTTCTGGGTTTTTATTACCCAGAAATAGTATATTGCTACAGTAGTTGATATGAGGGGCTATTATTGCGTTGTATATATTTTTACAAGATACTGTCATGATATATCTTCCCTCTTGTATTCTTCCCAAAAGTGAATTTCCTTTGCTATTTATTTTATTACATTATTTATTATTAGAAGTTCATTAAAAGTTTCATAAAAAAATTGCCTCCACCATACCATGACAGAAAATATTATCACGAGATGGTTGAAGCAGTAAGAACAGCACTCAAAACATTTTACAATAAATTCGAAAATTCTACAAAGGTCTTGGATTTAGAAATGTTCAAGAGCATCGGATCTCTATAACACACGCGGCGACATTGTGCTGAGCTCAGAGTTTACAGAAAAGTAACTACCTACCTACGTATTAGTAGAATTATCAGATGTGACATTTAGCGCGAATTAAAAGATTAGTGTAAACTAGCTGGTTGGCCCGGCTTCACTCGGGATAATTCTGTAAGCAAAGAATTGTGTTGGCGTCTCTTTTTTGCTGGTTTCGGCACTTTTGATTGGATTGCCTTGCTGGACCGTCTTCGCTTTGCCAAAATATCAACAGATATTTTAGCGCACAATCATAACACTCTAGAGAGAACTTTCCAAAAATTTCTAGAGCATTCCGAAATCTTATAGAACATCCCGGAATCTTCTAGAACTTTCCTTTCCAGAACCTTCTAAAGCATTATAATTCTTTCTGGAACCTCTAGACCCACCGACGAACTCCCCCACTCAGTTTGGAACCTTATAGATCTTTCTGATGGCTTGTAGAATTTTCTCCTTCCAGAACTTTTTAGAGCATTCTCGAACCCTCTAGAACTTTCCGGAACCTTTAAAACTCGCTGACACATTCTGAAACTCAGTTTGAAACCTTATAGAACTTTCTGAAACTCCATCCAGAACTTTCTAGAGCATTTTGGAACATTCTTTTAATCTTCTGAAAACTTCTAGACTCACCGATGAAATCAGCCACTCGGTTTGGAACCTTATAAAACCTTTTTAAACTTTCTCCTTCCAGAACCTTCTAAAGCTCGAGAACCATAATGAACGTTCTGGGACATTCTAGACTCACCGACATACTCTACCACTCAGTTTGGAATAGTTATAGAACTTTTATGAATCTTCTAGAACGTTCTCTTTCCAGAAATCTTTAGAGCTATACCGAACATTCTGGAACCTTCTAGACTCACAGACACACTCCGCCACACTGTTTGGAACGTTAGAGATCTTTCGAGAATCTTCTACAGCGTTTTCCTTCCAGAACATTCGAGAACTTAATTGAACGTTTTAGAACCTTCTAGGTTCACCGACACACTTCGCCACTCTGTTTGGAACCTTTTAGAACTTTGTCATTCTAGAATCTTCTAAAGCATTTGAGAACCTTCATGAACGTTCTGGAACCTTCTAGACTCACAGTCACTCTCCGCCACACTGTTTGGAACGCAAGAGAACATTCTTTAGAAGAATAAAGTACCGTCTACAACGTTCTCCTTCCAGAACATTCTAGAACATTATCAAACATTCTAGAACCTTATAAAGTCACAGATACACTCCGTCACTTTGTCTGGAACCTTGAAGAACTTTCGTTAATCTTCTAGAACGTTCTCCTTCCAGGGTATTCAAAATATTTTTTATTCTTTTTGGATATTGCTGCCTTTACTTTTATTTATATCCTATATATACATATATACTATAGTATCAAATTTTTCGTAACAAGATTTCAAGGTTCGAAATAATTTTCTATAGGTAAAGATTTTTATTCATTACATATATCTCCGTTGGATTAATCTAATCTGTTTTTAATTAATAATCTATTTTGATTTCTTTTTCAATAGTCACCTTAGGTCCACCCCAAAAGTAAATAACTAAACCATGCAAGTTAACTAAGTACAAAATTTCAAGAATACAACATGGAAGTTTGTGTATATTACGAATTTAGAAGAGTAATTATCAAAGCTCTAAGAGCACGTTAGTTCAGAAATTGGGGTGGGACCCCCCTAATAATTAACCAACTATTACAGCACGTATTTCCACCTGAAAATAGTTTCCCATGAAATTAATTATTAGGTAAAGTTTGACACGACTTTGAAGTTAATTTGTTTATTTCGTTCAGAACTGTTTTATTCGCTATGTAATAATCAACGCTAATTAGATTCCCCCCGAAACTATGGCACATTATAAGAAAATTCCTCAAATAATGTAAATAAAATAATCATCACAAGAACACTACGTTCTGAAAGTAATTTACCATTAGAGGGGTGTAAATAACCGCTATTTGATCAGCAGATCATCATGTGAATAAAGACAATAAAATAAATAGTATGAATCAATTCTAAAAAAATGTTAAAAAATAAAAAAAATTCTTAAAAAATTAAAAAAAAACGAAAAACTATCAGAACTTTTCGTTACCATTTTTTAACTAACCCCTGTGGAACATTTGAAACTTAAATGTATTATTTTATAAGTGACTAACTAGCTTTACCACCCGGCTCCACCTGAGATTTAAATTCATTATTAATAATTATATACCAATTCCATATGCTGCTGAAAATGCTATAAAACGTTGACAAAACTCATGAGTTGTACAAGCATCATTGCTTGTATATATATATATATATATATACACATATATATAAACAAACCCGTGTTTCCCTATCCGCCAAGTTTTCTTCACAACCAGATACTACCACCCCCTGGCGGTTATGGTGGTAGATAGCCCTTGGTGTCACATTAAAAATCTGCAAGTTTGGTGGGGGTGGCTGTGCGTGGGTGGGAGTGGGTGACGAAAATGTGCTTTCTAGCACATTGTTTTGTTATGGGAAGGCCGCAAATTCTTCAGATTGTTTCAAAATAGACGCGCCGACTGTGTCGGTGAGTCTAAAAGGTTCCGGAAAAACCTGCTCTAGAAAAATCTGGAATGAGAAGGTACTAGAAAATTTCCGAAAGTTCTATAAGGTTTTAAGTGGCGGCATGTGTCGGTGTGTCTAGAAGGTTCCCGTACATTCGACAAATTTCTTGAAAGTTCTGGAAGGAGAATGTTCTAGAAGGTTCGCGAAAGTTCTATGACGATCCAAACAGTACTAAAAATCTACGCTTGCGAAGCCGCGCGGGCACAGCTAGTATTGTATAAGTACTACACACTGTAAGAGAAGGGATTAGCCAATGCGCGAATCGTTAATTTACGAATTTACGCCTCCCACGTTCAACGTTTTACAGGACATTATTATATACAGGGTTATTTGTATAACATGTATAACCTCACAGGACTGTTTTCCTGCTATAATTATGAGTAGAAAATGTTCAAGCAACCATGACCTTATATCAATAGTTATGGAGATATGCGACATTTTAATTTTTTTTCAGTATTTATGACTTATTTTTTGTAAAACTTTGAACTGTCATTTTCGTAACTCAACTCATATCGTTATAATATGGACTTTTTAAATTGTCCATCCGAATGAAATAGGTATATTATTTAGTTACCAAATACCAGAACGAATTAACAAATACCGAAACGAAGGCCCCCTTCGTGGCTCCCGAGCATCGGGGTCTATCTAGATGCCTCCCTGACCCACTTGGGGCTGCGACTAGGCCAGGGCGCCGCGCTAGATAGCCGGCGCATACATTATTCAGGGGGCGGATGGCCGGGGGGTGGGCGGGAGGTAATGCGGAGGCTCTCGCGGGACGGAACCTCTTTTGTACCAAAAATAATCTTACGGTCAATGCAGTACTTTACGTTTCAACCGTTGACATTCCAAAATTCATATCTCGAAACAATCTTCGAAAAGATGGACGTTTCTCGATGATTTCATTTAAGATGTTCTGTACTTTAGCGCGTGTCACTATGTATGGCCAAAAAAATTTATCACGCCTCGTGGTAGAGACCATGGGTTATGAAAAGAGGAAGAAGCCGGCCTCAGAAAAGGTGGGACGATGATACTATCTCCGTCGCAGGTAGTCGCGCATAAGAAAAGCCCAACGAAGAGAAGATTGGAGAGAATTAGAAGAGGCCTACATCCAGCAGTGGAGAGATGACTGAGAAAGAAGAAGGAGAATTAACTTAAATTACTGGACACGATTTACTCTTTATTTCACAATATCTCGCACTAATCTATGGAACATTATTTTATACTCGTCTGTTGAATATTCCCAAGTCTGTGGTCGCACTTATTTCCGAATACACGTTAGTTGTTTTTTTTCTGTGTATTTTTTTATCCGTGACTTAGCCAATGCAAAAAAGTAACCAATATATACCAAGTTTTTACACTACTCCCTTTCTTATTTTATCAGGTTTCGTGTCTACCAGACGCGTCTTTTCATACAACTTACTCAGTTGTATGAAGAAACCATTAAAATTTTAAAAAATCCAAAATTATACTATAACTATTATTTTTTTAACGAAAATTTGATAGATATTTTTGATCGTCGCCACGAGACTAAAAACTTGCAAAGTTTCAGCTCGATTGGATCACGGGAAAAGGGTTAAAAATCGATCCAAAGTTTTTGCGTCAAACAAACAAACAACCAGACGCTACGAGTTAAAATAAAGGGAGTAAAAATTAGACTGACTCTCCGCGCGCGTTTAAACGGAATTTGTAACAGATCACGTTCCAGAAATTTCTCGCCTATTTTAGTGAATATGGTTCCTTCGAAAAAAGTTAATAATTCATCTAGAACGTTCGAAAGACTGTGATTTTATATACATAGTTCCTATTATTTTAGACTCTCGAAACAGTATTTTATTTTTGAACGCAAAAGTTGTGTAGCTACATACAAGAAAAAGCAAAAGAAGTTGCGATTCATGATACATTTGGCTCTCTTAAGGAGGGGGTAAGGTTAATTCGTACAAAAATAGGCATGTTTTTGTGAATTTTTTGTGACGACACAGTTAAAATATCTTTATTAAAACCAATGGTACATTAAAGTATGACATTTGAAGAATATTGTGTAAAATTTTCAAGAAAAAATATTAAAAAATACGGCAAAGGCAGCAATTATTCGGACGTGTCTCAGAAAAAAGTAGAATTGCGGTGTCCATCATAACTTGGTGCTAGATCATCTGAAATCAAAAAATCAAAGTACATTAGTTAGATAATAGGTTTTTTGAAATTTCAATTTTTCAATTTTTTGGAATACTTTGAAGGGAAAAACGCGATTTTTTGCGAAAAATATCGACTAATTTGTTATTGAAAAATAAAAATTAATAACATATTTGAAAAAAAGTCTCCAGCGTTATCTCGTAAATTATGTACAGAAATAGTGTTCAAAATTGATCGGTGCAGTAGTTTTGAAGTTATGATGGACACCGACTTTGAAAACGTGAGATGTGGGGAAAACGCTTTAAAGTTTTGCACTAATTCAAAATAAAACTCAACACTTATTTTATACTTACACATAATCGTCGATGCCATGTTCAGACAGCAAAGAGCTTTCATCATCAGCATTTTTTTGTCCTTCTCTACGCAAAACTCTTCCAATACAATAGCACGTCCCGTAGTCCTCAGGTGAGCGCATCTCTTAGCTGCCCGAGCAGGTATAGAAAATCAGTCTGAGTATCGCTCAAATGTTCATAATTTCGTCAATTTTGTTCCGATTGACTTGAAATTTTGACACAATATTCTTGCGATGTTATATATATATTCATTTTAAAAATTCAAAAAAAAAAGTTAAAAACCGTCCCCCCCCCCCCCCTTAAACGAGCCAAATATTCTGATAATGTTGGCTTGTAGTGATTTTTCCATGGGTTATTGTAAATTGTTTCCTTTTAATTTTGATTTACTTATATTCGTTATAAAAAAAATTTAAAATTTTACAATGGCTTTCTTTCCTTTTAATTTTGATTTACTTATATTCGTTATAAAAATTTTTTTTAATTTTATAATGGCTTTCTATAGCAGCCACCCAAAGTGATTTTGACCTATTTATCATATTTTTTTTATTTTACGCTTTAACAGGCCAGAGGCCCAATTACAGAAGCGAAACAAATCATAAAACCCCCCCAGGCTTGAGTAAATCGCATAGATTAATTTTCGAGAATTGAACCCGGAACCCTCGGTGTGAGAAGCCAGTGTCATGCCCACTGGGCTACGAGGACTCATTCCGCAGTAACCGTTATTTGAGGTTGGTATCTAATTGCATATATGACTGGCAATTTATTATTCGCATTTCGATGGGCAATCACTGCTACCGGACAATAATTATATCTCAGTTACAAATCTCAAATTACTGTACCACGAATAACCGGTTAGAATAACGTTAGCTCCAGGGTCATTCGCATTGAGTATTTTAGAGTTCATGACTAGATTAAAGTAGGCGATCTTCCTCAAGACTTTATTTTTTTTACAGAATTTGTAGGCATATACCTCTTGGACCCTTACCTTTTGTACAATCATCGTAGACGACCTTAGGAACTGACATTATAATTTACGTTTTCATAAATTTCAGTACGGGTTTGGATGTTTAATCGGAGTCCTCCCCCACGTGAAATGTCCATCAAAATGAGAAATCCGACATTTGGACAAGATAGCTAAACGTGCCGTGGTTTATAAAAGAAAATGACAATCACGTTACATAATAGACAATAAGCGTCCTTCAAGGAGAAGCCTTCATTTGCAGGATTATTTTATTCTTAATATTTGTGGAAATAATTGGCTTATGAGAAGATGTCGGCAGATATATAACAGTGAAATTTAGAGATTTTATCTTTCAATACAAACGCAAAACATTTTTTTCTTATGTGTGTAAGGGGGCTAGTCCGCAATACATTACAGGAAGACTTCTGCATATATTGTGAGTCGAAAATATTCTAGCACTTTAGGCTATCATTGAAGTATCTTATATCGAATGTTAAAAATTCATTCGTCTAGCGACATGGCAAAAATGTCTACAATTTCTGAAAATTATTCAGGAGCGGCAAATGGGGGAGTGAAGGGGGCGGGCGTCAAAATTGTCATTACACCGGACGTTAAAAGGGTTGAATTTTAAATGAATCTACGAATTCGATTTCTGAGGGAGGAAGGGGCTTGATATTCGGGATCTCAGGTAGGGTCCACCCTCAACCCTCAGCCCTACATGATATTTAGTTTCTCGGTAATCAAAGTACGCATTCAGCACAACGTTTCCTTTTAATTCATACGTAGGTTTATAATAAAAAACTGTTTTGTATAACTGTTTACATATTTGAAATTACATTATTATGTTAATTCTATTCTAATGCAATATTTCAATGTAATTTATTTTAGTTCAATCAAGAAACAATAGTCATGACAGAAAAGTAAAGCACTTCATACTCTCTTTCTAACTCTACAGAATCGGCGTGATAGTTACTAAGTTAGTTAAAATAATTATCATTATCCTACAGTAATGAATTAACACATATTTAAAAAAAATCTTTTAAATAGAAATACGAACACGGAATACGTGTCGCATCAATATTCTTACTGTTCTTAAACTAAGCCAAAAGCCTGTGCTATGAAAATAGGACTAACTTGCTGGTGTTCAAACTACCGACCATCAGATCACTAGGGCAGCGTCATGACTACCACACCAACAAGCTACTCTTTTCTTTATTTGATTACATAATATTATAATACGTAAATTACAAAAAAAATGCGATTTATTGTCTTAATTTAAAATGATCTTTATTGTCACGTGTCGTGGCTGTGGGAGGAATGAATGATAACACTGGAAATTAATTAGCGTTTTAATAATTACTGATTAATTTATTATTCAATGTACAAAGTCATTAAACACCATAAAACTTAACGCTTTTTTTTTAAATTAACAATCATTAAAAAAACATATGTCAATAATGATTATTATAAACGGGAACAGTAATAATTAAAAACCTTTGAAAAAAAAATAATAAAATAGGATAATTAATTAGCGTTTTAATAATTACTGATTAATTTATTATTCAATGTACAAAGTCATTAAACACTATAAAACTTAACGCCTTTTTTTTAAATTACACTATATCGCGATGTATATTTTATTATCACTGAAACATTTTATTTAACATACATTCACTAGAACGTCCAGTTTTCGCTCGTAATAATCGCTCCGGTTTATTTCGCCTCTTCCGGTAAGAACTTCGCTCAATTATTCGCTTCGATATCTGACACTTCGCAATTTCACAACAACAGCTCCTGTCGCGGTCAGCGCTTCTTTTTATATTTGAAAAATGCTGGTAGCTTCGTACTTTCTAGTGTTTAGCAGAAGATTCTCGCAGCTTCTAGGCTTTTCTAAATGTTTCTTGAGTATTTCAAATATTTCTCGAAGATTATAGATCACCATAGGCCGTTCTTCATGTTTCGATAGTGTTGTGACAAGCGACAGGAGTGCGTAATTCTTTTTAGCATCTCGTTACAATATTTTTGCCACGATAGAAGAGTCTGGCGTTCTGTCTGCCTATCTATTAGTTAAAGAGAGAGGATAGAACGCCAGACTCTTCTATCGTGGCACGCAAATTTTTCTTCGACCACATTAATAAACTTTATCATGAACGCTCTTCGATTTTTGAAAAACTTTTTTGGTAAACTTTTAACAAGGCTAGCGTCCAATATTTGGTTTATATGATCGTGTCAGGTCTTTCACGGATGGCTTCGGTCGCCGCTGCCTTCAACATTCGCCTCATGTATTTTCTTTTACCATTTACGTTCCAAATGATGAAACCATCTCAGAGATTCTTTATTCTATCCGCTAAGCTACAGTAAGCATTACATTAATTTCTAATAAGTTCATTCTTCATTCGATCGAACACAGAGTTGACATGAATGATCTATACTAATATTATAAAGAGGAAGGATTTGATTGTTTGTTTGTATTGAATAGGCTCCGAAACTACTGGACCGATTTGAAAAATTCTTTCACATTTAGAATCTTACATTATCCCTTACGAACATAGGTTATAGAATATTTTGAAAAATGTTAGGGATCCGTATGAAAACTTCGATAATGTAACCCAACGTGTGAAAAAAATACCATAAAAAAACCTTATATCGCGTACGCTGCGGAAATGATTGACAATAGAGCAAAGTGATATACTACAGTTTTATACAGGACATTAATATCTACAAAAATGTCTGCGATACCATATGTGTAAGTATTACAGTTATGTTACAATAACTTATGTTAACATTAAATGGAAACATTGTTTTTTAGAGAACAGGAGAACCTTTGTTTTCCCTCACAAACTTATTTTATACTTAATCCTTAACCCGTGCAACGCTGGGTACGACCAGCTAGTATTGTATAAATAGGTTATAACCAGCAGAAAGCAAAATGTTTGTTGCTAGGCCGCTTCGTGGACACGGCGAGCGTATTTTTCAATTTTGAAAAAGTTTTAGACTGTCAAAAAGAGATCTACCACAGCATTATCAAACCGCAAATTGAAAGTTATGTAGCACCCAATCAGCCATCAACTTAATGTAGCATCCCGGCGCTAACACGCCTTAAGCGGTTCATTCCCGGGCGAAAATCTAACTGCCTGCGAACAGAGATTATATGGACCGTTGTATTGCTTGCCCAACGTAACTTGGCGTGCGGCGAATTTTGAACTAAAACCCGCCCCGCCCGCACCCGGCGGTAACCCCTCGCCCTGTCATTCAGTTCATTTTGGTCGGGAGCTGTGACATCTTGATTACCAATATACACTGAATTATTATGTAAAAAAACATCCTAATCAGTCCGGGATGGTGCAAGAACAATTGCCAATGAAGTATTAAAGTTTTGCGAAGCTGAAAAAGCGAATAATGGACCGATATTACCGTCTGACAGTTTGACAGATAGAACGGCCGCCATTACTACATGATTTCTTTAGTGCTGCCCGACCAAATTTCTGTATTTAATACGACACCGGTCACCGGACATTCTGTACATTATGTATTGTGTAATAAATGTACACCCTGACAACTTCTGTTACGCGAAAGGGACGCCCTCCCTCGCACGCCAAGTTATAGTGGTACGTCTCTACATCGTAGAGTTTAAAATAAATTGTGCTATAGAGATAAACCACAATATTTTACAGATAGATTTCTACCTAAATTATGAATATTGAATATTAAAAATCCATTTATTTTTATATGAATTGAACAAAACGATTAAAGCCTTGTAGATAAGTTTGAAATACACCGGTAGATATATATTTTAACAATATTTTTATATGTAGGTATATTCTGAGAGCACAGTTACTGGATGTTGTACCCGGAGGGATGATTAATTAATTAAGATGGATTATAGAAGTCTCAGAGACGAAACTATTTAAATTAGAAACATCTATGCTTGTGACATCTGTAGTCCTTTCTCATGAAATAGTACAGTCTTATATAGTCCAATCGAATAAATGGAAGGCTTCCAGAATTGGAACATGCATACAATTTTCAAAAATTTCATAATATTCTTACGATGGAATCGGTGAACGTAACATTGTGTAGAGTGATCACTTAAGCTAGCTCATACACGTCGTAAGCCCTTTGCCATACAATTAAAAGACTTTCATACATGTTTCTCATATTAATAATTTCGTCTCTGTTCTATAATTTATCTTAATTAAGTCTGAAATATAAAAAAAAGTAAAACCATTGATATTAGGACATTCGTTAATTTTAATACATTTAGATCCGAATACAGGAACAATACTTAGTGATTTAAAGATTAAAGTACGCTTTAAAGCGTAGTTCGTAGTGCAAAATAACACTTTTAAAGCGTACCATAACCTTTAAATCATTTAAGTAAATATATTTACATAACTATTCATATAGGATATTGTTGCTTAAACTAAAATTCTCTATTCAAAATTTAGGCAGGGATCCACCGGTAAAGTATTGTGGACTAGCTCTATTACACCCTGTATAAGTATGAATATAATTCTCGCTCTCTTAATGAGCAACTTTTAATATAATTGATTTATTTATTTGGTCATCCAACCGGAAAACATAAATACATGGTAAGAAATGAATACAAAAAAAATATTTGTACCTCTCCCACAATTATAGGACGTCACAGATAAGACAATGACTTATTTAACAGACTTTTTTTTAAATTTAACTTTCAAATAAAAAAAAATTAAATAGATAATAATGATGATTATTGAAAGTGAACAGTAATAATTATTAGTAATGCGTATAATGTATATAATGCCATTATTAGGAAGGGTGACGAGTTTTCAGTATCTGCCTGATACGACGATACTCGCCGTATCTGGTATTTAAAATATCTATTGAATTCAAAAGGTTATTATAGTCTGAGCATACGTAGGGTGGGATTTCCTGTAATTGTAGTTATCTATGATTGGTACTATTGGCATAACTGTGTTGTGTAGACTAGTAAATATTATACTTGTTGTACTATTATATATGTATAGGACTCAACATAGACAGACCTCTCAAATGGACCTTTCAAATAGACAAAGTAACTGACTCACTGATAAAACTGACCAGCCTATTCCACAAAATACACGAAATCACACCAAAGACCGTAAAAATTCTGATGTACCAGGCATACGTCAAGAGTAGAACAGGGAACCCTTCTGGGGAGCCGGAAACAAAACTAACCTAAACAGACTCCAACGACAGCAAAACAAAATATTAAAAATGGTCTATGATCTGAGATACCGGACACCAACTGAAACTGTATACCGTATAACACAACAATTAAACATCGAAAGCATTACAAAAATCGAAACACTTAAAATCATTCACAGACTAGCAATTGGCGAAATACAAGACGAAGACATAAAATTAGACAAAATACTCGAAAAACACCAACACAACACCAGATGGCTCAAAACTATCACATAACACACGCCAAAATAAAAACAGGACAATCCCGACTAATCTGCAACGGACTAAAACTATACAATGACCTGTCACAACAGACCAAACAACTGACCACTGACAAATTCAAAACAGATGTGACAAAAATATTAAAACTCGGTCAACTATAAAAAAATGACTTTGTATCTAAATTATATTATTATATTTTCTTATATTGAATCATGTAAAAATGTTACCCATAAACGTCTTAGGTTGCCATTACCTATTAAATTATTAAAAAAAAATTTTAAATATATATATATATATATATTTAACTTTTGAATTGTTTAACTTTCAGGTCTCGTGAAGTTAGGGGTGCACTGTGTTCTAGGGAAGAAGGTCGCCATCAAAATCATCAACAGGGAGAAACTCAGCGAGTCTGTTCTCATGAAGGTGAGTCTATCTTCTCTAGTAATTATTAAAATTCTTTTGTATTTCCATTGTCGCCATACTACGACAATTGAATTACAGGAAAAATCCACAAACGTGATTTATATTCTTATAATTGGTTTCAGATTAACTTTTGCATGTCTGCTAAAAGCGACTTAAGATACATGGAATTGTTATCATTGGTTTGCGGTATCATAATAATCATAGATTGACCTCTGTTCTGTATTATTATATACTTCACGGTGAATATTATAAAAATTTAGCTGAACCCGGTAATGCTTTGCTATTTTTGTGCTCGATTTGAGTACATTTAGGCTCCTAACTTTCTTTCTACTGGTCAGAAGGAGGATTCCAATAGCTTTAAGCGTTCTCCGGACAAAGCGGATTATTTTACAAAGAAAACGCGCGTAAATTGATCCAGTAGTTCCACATTCAATTATATTCCATACTGCAATTTTTTAGAGCAATAATTTAGATAGAACCTTTCTTATTATATAAAAGTAACAAACTGAACATTACTCATGAAAATATAAGTATTAATTAATCGACAGGCCGCAGCCAAAAAAAATCGTTTTTAGTGTCCTAGGCGGCGCAAAGTTTTAATGAATATTTATATGTACACATAATATATTTTTATACGTATAAAATTTACTTCATTATCTAGAATTTGTACTAAGGAAATTAGAAATATTCCATATTAATAAAGTTATGTTTTAAATTTGAAAGAAATTTTTACGTTTTTTGTTGATTTTAAAACGCTATTTATTTATATAAAGAGATGATTTATATAAAGAGATTTATATTAAAAGATGATTTAAGTATATTCTATTTATTTCCGTATTTTGAGGCTTTACTTACTAAATAAAAGTTTGTTTTTGTAATAAAAATACCTTCATTATTATTTAAAAATAAAAATTCCGAAGTTTGAAATATGCTAAAAAATGACGTAATTATAAAACAATGCCGTTGGCAGCGGCATTCTGTTTCATAAAAATATTGCAGTCTAGAATATACATTCTGAGATAAATGAATAATAAAAACGAACTTTTTTGTAAAAAAAAAAAACGCCGAAATATGCATTTGCAGTGAATGTGTGCCGCCTTAATAGAAATTCAAACAATAAAATTAATACAATATTGACGTCTGCCTGAATTCTGCGGAAATTCATATTTTATACATTATTCCAAATATATTTTATTATATATTTACGTTATGATATGTGACGAAATCTGTCTAATTTCATAAGTCGTTAAAAATTCATTTCCTACAAACGACGAAAATTTCCACCAACTCATATAGCTTCAATTATGTCATTAAACAAATTACCATATTCAACAACATTATTGTTTGAAATATGTTCAGCATTGTTTGTAATATAAACGAGTAGGTATATTATGAATTCTTTCAAATAAAATTAACTATTTTGATATAATAACATTTTTTTATTTTATGAAATTCACCGAAAAATTTGCAAAATTCACCGAAAAAATGTGCAAGCTTCCATGTCAGTTGCTGTTGTCTAATATTATTCTGCCTTCTCGGGTCTATTCATTAGCACGTTGATCTACAAGCTTTGTACGTTCGAAATCGACCTTTAATGTACGCTATGAGATTGACAAAGTTCTCTTGAACAGTTTTTGACTATTTCGTCCCGTAATATATTTTTTAAATTATTTTACATGAACCACAACTATCGACTGCTCAGTTTCACTACCACTGAAATACTGAAACTAAATCTAAATTTCAGTTATCTTAATGAGTCTAAAATCTTAAAATAGAACTATAAGAAATTTTGCACAGATTATGCTTTTAAAATAATAGCTAAATGAATCGAGTACAAATCATACAATTATTCTTGGAGTACAAATCATACAATCATACAATTATTTTCGTATGAACCTGTCCGTAGCAACTGCCGAGCTTTTGTAAGATATCTTTTAAAATATTCATTGAATCTACTTTTTAAATAATGAACTTGAAAAAACGCAAAAACATATCGATTTTTTGTAAATTCTGACTACTCTTTTACTCAGAATGTTCAATATTACAATATCTTTTTAAATATTCATCACTGATATCATCTCTGACTTTCTTATATTTTTTGTCTCATTACCGATATTTAAAAACCTAATTATCAATATTTAACAATGTAGTATATAGATGATTTTTCTCTTTAGTGAGTTTATAAATTTTTACCTCGTTAAGAACTTTTTCGATTATTTGTCCAAGGAAAGTATGTCAGGATACAAGTTATTTGATACCATTTTTTAATATATGACATTAACTCATTTCTCTTGAAACTTTTCTCTTTTTATTAAAAGAAGAATACACATGTATAATTGAATACTAAAAAATTATTAAATTGATGCTTAATTACCCGGAAATTTTTTTAGGGACATTTATTATTCTTTAATAGGGTTAGGAAATAAAAATGCGCTTCGAAAATCAGACACATCGACGGTCCCTACATATACGAGGTCTGTTCAAAAAGTATCGCGAATTTTTAATTTCCGCAGGTCAGGTATATTCAATTTTTGATTTTTTTGTGGCGTTATGTTGGTACTCATGTCTCTCAAGTTCGGCCATTTTGAATGTTCAGTTAATTTTTCACAGCTGCTTTTCTTGCACGTGTTTTGGCTCGTCTTCGATTTTTGCCTATTCCAAAAAATGGATCAAAGAATCTGTATCAAGTTTTGTGTAAAAAACAAAATTAAGTGCACGGACGCATTCCAAATGTTGACTGTGTCATATGGTGAAGCTACCTTGGACCGGAGCAATGTTTATCGGTGGTAAAAAATGTTCCTAGAGGGCCGAGAAGACGTGAATGACGAAGAGCGTGCCGGACGCCCGAGCACGTCAACATTGACAGTCAGATAAAAACGTTGATGAAGTGAAGAAAATTGTATTGGCCAATCGTCCAATCACCGTTAGAAAAGCTAAGGACCTAAAAATATCGATTGGCTCGTGCCATTTGATTTTTATCAATGATTTGGGCATGAGACGGGTCGCCGCGAAATTCGTAACAAAATTGCTCAATTTCGACCAAAAACAGCATGGCATTAACATTGCTAAGGAGCTGTTGGACTCTGTCCGCGACGACCCAAATTTGCTCCAGAGGATAATAACTGGTGACGAATCATGGGTTTATGATTATGACGTGGAAAATAAAGCTCAATCATCCCAATGGAAGCTGCCGCACGACCCAAGACCGAAAAAGCGCGCCAAATTCGGTCGAATGAGAAGGTTTTGATTACAGTTTTCTTCGATTGCAGGAGCGTGGTGCATCATGAGTTCTTACCACAGGATAGAACCGTGAATAAGGAACATTACCTGCAAGTTATGCGCAATTTGCGCGAAGCAATCCGTCGGAAACGTGTGTGGAAGATGTGGATTTGTGTGGAAGAACAAAAATTGGCTTTTGCACCATGATAACGCCCCTGCTCACACATCGTTGCTTGTGCGCAAATTTTTGACCAAAAACAACACACTTATAATGCCGCAGCGACCGAATCTGTAAAAATTATTTTTTAATTTTTCTAATCTATCTAAATGATCAAATTTATTCTATATTTTCTGAAAATGTTGAAATAAATTTGAGATTTCGTTTTATACAAAACATAATTTTTTGAAAATAATCAGAAAATGTAGAGTAAATCGGATGGTTTAAGACACTAAAACGAAAATCGAATTTTTACACATTCCACAGTATACGTAGGCACGATCGTCATATACGCCACACTATACTGGACCACTTCGAGTGGAAAGCTGCTGAGTCATTTCGCGATCTCAACGACCTTTTTGGCGAAGCAACCATTAGTGAAAAGTTGTGTCGAGTGTGATTTCTTGGCCTCGACGCCTCTTCGCCAGCTTAAACGACAGGTCGGTCAGAAAAGGGTGGATCTTTGGATCTTGATGACCAGCCCCTTTTCAAGGCTGTCCAAGAGGGCGAAAGTTACACATAATATGTTTTCAGTTTATTTTCATTTTTGTTTATGTTATAATATAATTTCTAAATATGCGGCGAATACTTCTGCATTAACCTTATAAATGTGTCCCAAAATTTACACAAGATTTGAATTAAATAGAAAACACAGTAATTTTTTACAAATTGTAATTTTTTTATTAAATCATAAAGTAAATAGGATAGGGTTATGTATGGAATAGCACATTGGGAAAATGGCCTCTACGGCTTTGCTGGCATATACGCACTCTTTTGTCGAAATTTTCCATTACCATTTTCGCATAAATGTGGCTGAATTTCGTTGATGCATCGTTGAATCTCCTACTTCAATGCAGGGTTGGTTGTGTGCTCGTTGGCTTACACTGACTTCAAATAACCCCATAAAAGAAATCAAGTGGTGTTAAATCACATGATCTAGGGGGCCAATTCCGATCACCGAAACGAGAGAGTACACGACCAGGAAATGTCTCATGTAGTAATTGTGGCACTGTATTGTTGAAATCACACATCGTCCACATCATAATCATCCAATTTAGGCAGAAATAACTTGGTTATCATGTCAAGATATCGAGCACCAGTAACAGTCACTGCTTGACCAGCCTCATTTTCGAAGAAGTAAGGTCCAATGATGCCTCCAGCCCAAAATTCGCACCAAACGGTGACACGCTGTGGATGCATTTGTTTTTGGACAATCCCATGTGGGTTCTCTAAACCCTAAATGTGGCAATTTTGACGATTAACGACGCCATCAAGGTGAAAATGAGCTTCATCGCTTAGGATGATTTTGCTCGAAAAATCAGCACTCATTTGCTGATGTTCAATAATCCATTCAACGAACTCTCTTCGCTGTGCATGTTCATTAGGCTTCAGGTCTGATGTCAATTGAACTTTGTGAGCATGGAGACGTAGATCTTTAGTGAGTACCTGTATGCTGTAGAGAGCTTCTTGAAATTTGCAATTCATATCCACGACGCCAAATAGATGTTTCTGAACTTTCACCAACACTCTCACGCATTGCTTCGATATTAGCTTGTTATTGGACGGCCAGTTTGCTGAGCATCACCAATTGATCCAGTCTTCCTGAATTTTTCAATTACCCCCTTCACAGTTGACGAAATTTGCGAACTGTGGCCGCCAAACTTTATTATATAAAATATTTTACAAACATTATTTTAAAAATATTTTTCAACAATGAAAATGCGCTGTTCTCTCGTATAGTGCTCCATTTTAATTAACCCTTAACTGTCAGCTGTCAAATTGTTTTTTTTGGGTTGCCAACACTTTACCACATAAATGGCGGCAAATTCAAATCTTGCGTAAATTTTGGGACACCCATTAGTTATTAAATTGATGGGTGAATACTCGTTTCCCGAAAATATTATTATAAGTTAGCTTTTTATGATTTTTTGATGTTATCATATTTTTTTATTTCATTAGGAACATAAACAGAATAATGGGTACATGATACATAAAGAAAAATACATTATTATTTAAGACTATGACCATTATCCCAATTACAAATGTCTTCGACCTACTCTACCATAAACAAGCATATTATGTATATATCAGAGTATTAATGTAATGCGAACGTATGTAAAAATATGTAACTAAATAATTGGTTAATGTGTTCTATGGGTTCAGGTTATCGTCATGAAAATGTATGTTGTGTAGGAGTGACGTTTTGAATGATGATGTCTGCAAGAATATCAACATCAACATCACTTTAGCACAGTATGTATTGTATGTACGAATAATTAAATGAACGAATAGACAATATTACATATTAGAATATATTTTATGATTATATATCAGTAATGAGCAATCGTTCCAGGTGGAGAGGGAGATAGCCATCATGAAGCTGATCGACCACCCTCACGTGCTGGGCCTGTCGGATGTGTACGAGAACAACAAGTACTTGTGAGTATCGCTGTTTGTCCGTAACGTTGAGTATATCAAGGCACTGTTTAATTATCAAAAAATTCTGATACTTTTCAAAAGATCGTGATATTTTACTGAAAAATCTAAAATCTTCTAAAAATTTCCTCCCTTCAAATGAATATCGAAATTAAATATTTTAATATAAATTATTTATAAATGTTTTAGGTTTTCGCAACCGTTCATAATCCTCAAGTGATAGTTTTCTGGATATTCTGCCGATTTTCTACGACCTTTCTGGCCGACGTTTCGGATCACATTGCATTGGATCCCGGCGCTTAAAAACCAATATCGTCGTAGATTCCACAGAAATAGTGAACCAAAAATAAATAAAACAATCACATGACATGTCTCCAACACAGTTTTGCCACTGAATACATAAACATAGATACGCCTGTTTTCGACACGAAATTTTTAGAAAGTACTAAGTACAACACTGTCAACGACACACCCTGTTTTCGACAACTTGTTGCAACCCAACGCTAAACGTATCATCGACACTCATAACAACACATCAGCCCTGATGATGGACCCTGCAACGGGATCCGAAACGTCGGCCAGAAAGGTCATAAAAACATGGCAGAATATCCCAGAACACTCACATTACTACTACTGCTGTTTTAACGCCAATTTCTGTAACGAATATCACAAAAACACCGATGTCTATAAAAATTATAAAATAGAGGTAGAAATATATTTTATGTTATATTTTAGGCTTTCACACGCACTACGCACTAATAATTTATGTAATACATCGTTCAAATTTTAGTACATTTCGCATCTAAAGTTTGAGACTTTTGCACATGTATTTGATTTTAGCTTGTGGCGTTTATAATTTTGAGTTCTCGAATATAAACGATTTTCTATCCTCTTCTAATAATACAATTAATTGATTAGAAAATAATGCTCGTACCTACAACTACAAAAAAATATTTAAAAAAGGATACGTAAGAAATGTAATTAATTGAAATTTAAACAGTGTTCATGAGATTTTAAATGTTAAACTTTTTGATAATATTTGTTTCGTTTTACCACAAAATTTCACGGCAATGCACAAGGGATAGAGGACACAAAAAGATTGCTCTCTATACTTTTCCATCAATTTCAAAGAGTGGTAGCCACCATACTAAGGCAGAGCGCTGATCAAAACCTAGCCGACCACAAGACATTTTTGATATAAAATGATAAATAGCCGAAAAATTATTTAATCTCAACAACGAACGGTTATTTTAATATACCCGTTTACTTTCGCCGCAATTTTACAATTTACAGAACAAACATGTCTTTGTTAGGCTACGTAAATTATTGGGTTCTGGCGCCCGCCTGTTTGCTAATATGGTTATTACAATTACCGCTGAAATAACGGATTGCTAGGGGTGGTTTTCAGGCTGGATATACAGCCTGTTATAAATAATTCTTAGCCCAATTCAGTGTTTACCTTTGATTACCGTATCACCGTTCATTTAATGGATTAATTTTGACGTCCATATATCAAATTAAAATACTTGGAATTCTTTTTGACGTAGTTTTTGGAAGAAAATTGTTTTTTAAAAACTTTTAGAAGGTGATCCGACAAAGGCGCACCCGATAAAGCCACGAAATAAAAATAATAATTAGTAAAATAAATATTTATTTATTAGTATGGTAATATTGTTTTTAGTTTTTCATATTAATATTAATATGAAAAAATAAAAACAAACAATAAACTAAAAAATAAGATCGTGAATGTAAGAGAATGAGCAAAGAAAATATTTTTGTTTGTAGTAGTAAGGAATAAAGCAAAACAAAAAAACAAAAACATTAAAATTATTAATTATATTAAACATTCAAATATTGGATATAAAAGCAAAGGCAACATCATCTAATAAAAATTGTATGCAGTTATCGAGGATTACTAATTCATAATATACTGAATTCGAGATTTTACAGGAAACATTGCCTATAAATTTATAGAAAACATGATTTCGAAAGAGATAGATATATAAAATCTAGAATTCAGAACGTTTTAAATGAGTAATCCTCGGTGACTGCATTCGGAACGTTTTAATATTTTTTGGATATTGCTGCCTTTGCATTTATACCCCACAAATAATTGAAGAATTATTTATAAAAATACCAAAATAAACAAAAAACATGACAGTTTAAATATTCAAACAAATAACTTTGTTAGGTTGGATAAGGTTACCCACGAAATAAAATAAATAAAATTTAAAAAAAAAAACTTTTTTTCATTTTGCTTAATTTAATAATTTTGCACTTATAGTCACAGCATTGTCGGAATTGTTTTGCGCGGGATGGTTTTGCGCGGCTTTGTCGTCGCGGCTTTGTCGACTCGACTTTGTCCTGTGTGGGTTTGTGGGGATGCTCTTTTATAATAGTTAATACATAAATATGCTCTTGTATAAATATAACATTCGTCAATTTATAACCTATCTACTAATATATACGCAACACATATTTTCTAAAATTAGGTCTCATTGAGACGAATCTAAATTATATATGAGAAAAGTGAATGAATTCACTTATACGATGGTTGAGGGCTATCTCGATAAAAACAAGTACAAGTTATACATGAGTATGATTACAAAGGCAATGATAGAGGCCAATGAAAGACCGACATGCTCACACAGGGTGTGGGCCTATTTTTGAATGATTTATGAACAAAGGACATTCCTGAAGTGCGGCTGTGTGTGTGTAGAGAAATCATCAGAAATGCTGATGGTGCAATGAACTGCAGGTGGCGCGTATGCCTTTCTCGTGCCTCGATTTGCTTATGTGGCATTCTTGCCACTGTGTGTGTGTGGCCTGGATTGGTGGTTTTTGTAGTGTGTTATGAATTCCACACTATGGTCTCTGCTAGAGACATCTGTTGATATTTTTCTCATTAACAAGTTAGTATAGGTACACAGCTTTCGTCACTAGTAATAATACCTATTTTCTTTTTAAACTGTAGTTTTTTTAGCAATATTCCTTTTAACGTTTAGGTATATGATATTCTTTCGAATCATTTATTACGTATCTACTAGAAATACATATTTTCTGAGTGGTATTTTAAATTGAGATATTTTTTCTTCCTTTCTTATTTCCTTTGTCATTTGATTTTTGATATTTCGACTTGTATCTAAATGGCAATCTCATTACATCTCATCCTCTAGTGTCATGTCCATGCTCGTGTTGTTTTGCCTCAATTCGTTCTATTAAATTCTGCCGATAGGTTTCTAGTGAGGCTATTAAAAATTAATATAACGTTGTAATATATTATCTCTTTATAAGAAGTCATCATCATTTTGAATGCATTCAACATAGAACACCTATTTCTTTTCAATTTTGTTCTCATAGATTAATTTTCTAGTAATAATTCACCATTATTGCATTTCTTTTTCAATTTAAAAAGTCTGAAAATATTGGTGGCTTGTGAGTGATTTATCCCATGAAAATGATATATGTTTTAACCATTACAAGAAAATCATAGATAGATATTAAAAGCGAAAGATAAATCATATTATTTAAAATATATTTTATTGACTTTGACAAAAAAAAAAGATAATTAAATAATTTTATCTTAAATGAAGCAATTAAATAATACCTGTTTAGGAAAAAAATTAATAAAACAGCTATTCATTTATCATATGCTTTTCAAATATAAGTTTTATATAATATATATATATTCACATGTATGTTTAATGGTACCTACCTATCTTTCTGATGCGAAACTACTTTTTTGTTTTTTTTTTAAACGATTTAAAGGTTTTTCTCCGCGAGTACGAATAAATGAATTATTTTGAAATTTTTGATGTGTAAAATCTTTTCGCTCATATTGTATTCAAGCATATATTCTTATTGTGAAGTTACAATTTTTTCAAAACAAAGTTCTGTGAAATTTAAAACAAAATTAATTAATCAATTAGAAAGACATACAGAAAAATCAATTCTGTGAAAAAA
>JADDOH010016903.1:0-24092 GCA_016648135.1 Agrypnia vestita | reverse complement strand
GAGTGTAGATTGTAACACGATAGTGACGGGGAGAAAAGGGTGAAGAGGTAGAATTCAGATTAGAGGTGGAAGAAGAGAAGATTAGATGCAGTGAGTGATTATGTATTATGTGAAAATTGTTTGATTTGTGATTTGAAGAATATATCATTTTGTTCTGTTTTAATTTTGAACATTTCACTTAATAATTTGAATTTTTCAAGTCTAATAGTTATTATTATAAAAATAATTCGTATTAATAATATTATTATGTATTAACGAGAACGGAAATGAACTCATATAGGTATACTAGTACTTATATAAAAACAAGCTTCTTAATTAAAGAGTGTATTTTTTCAGATGGGTACGACCTCCAGTGACATATCGATATTATATCGATACATATCGAACAGCATCGATATTAGCAGCGCAACCTAATAGTCTAAGAGCCCGCGACGCCCAGACCTTCGTTATATTATAAAAGCTGAAAATTCTTCTATAGATGTCTCCTATACAGGTAGAAGCAAACCCAGCCTATACAACCTGGGTCGCGGTGGCTTTGGCAGGTAACAGGTAGTAAAGGTGAGTAAAATTGTGTTTCAAATTTGTGATAGTATAAAACTTAGTTTTCATATATTTTAACTTACAATCATATTAGAAACCGCCTCGTCTATTAGCGGACACTTCGGGCGGTAACAACCCCTTTCCAGACACCCTTATAGTATGATTATTTATAAATCTACTTTCGTCATAGCATAAAATCTGGCTTTTATATATGTTATTCAGAAAACTATACGAATAATGTTTCCACAATCCCCAGTCACTTTCGATGGTTCCCCTATCTTCCCAGGCACATTGAAGTCTACTCCAGGCGTGCGCGCGATGAATATACATGTACGTTGGTGCGAGTAAAATAGCGCGATCTATACTCAAAATTTATCAAGAAAATTAATCATGTAGATTTATAACGGATTAAAATTGTAAATTTAAAAAAATAATGTAAATAATTTTTCATATCAACAAATTAAGAAATCAACAATGTAATAATGCGATTCATTACGCTATTAACTTTTGCAATTATAATTAAATTTTGTATTCAACTAAAATTTTAATTTTTTCAAGTGAATTTTATGAAATCAAGATTTAAGAAAGTTGTTAAAAAATATCCATCGATAATTTTTTGTGCGATTTGGATAATATTTGTGCGATTTGGAACAATGCTCAATTAAGTAAACCTACTTCACGTAAACCTGAAAAGAATGGCTGGGTACTGGAAAGTGGTCAATACCATTTTAAATGGTTTGAAGGAGATCAGCTACATGTATTACGTCAGTGATTCTCTACAAACTTTGTCAGGTATGTTATAATGTTCAATGTTCATAAACAAATTATCGGCTATTCATAATTGTTCTAACTTGCTTTAATTATTACAGAAGCTGTTGAAGATAGTGACATTGATGAGGACGAATCCACAGAATGGAGTAGTGATGAAGATAATGGAAATACCGACGATAACGATGGAAATAATTAAAAAAAAATTAAATTAAACAATACATTTTTTTACTTTGTTTTGTAATGGCTATAATTAAAAGTATAATTTAATTCTTTTTCCATTGATTTCATTACGATCTAATTTATTTTCTCTCCTTATAATAAAACCAACATACATACAAATTTATCTCCTTAACTTTAAACTTCAAGAATTTTATCATCGACTGCCGATTTTTCTTATTATTTTCTGCACAATACTTAAAAAAAATTATCGATGGATATTTTTTAACAACTTTCTTAAATCACAACTTGATTTCATAAAATTCACTTGAAAAAATTCAAATTTTAGTTGAATACAAAATTTAATTATAATTGCAAAAGTTAATAGCAGTAATGAATCGCATTATTACATTGTTGATTTCTTAATTTGTTGATATGAAAAATTTTTTACATTATTTTTTTTAAATTTACAATTTTAATCCGTTATAAATCTACATGATTAATTTTCTTGATAAATTTTGAGTATAGATCGCGCTATTTCACTCGCACCAACGTACATGTATATTCATCGCGCGCACGCCTGGAGTAGACTTCAATGTGCCTGGGAAGATAGGGGAACCATCGAAAGTGACTGGGGATTGTGGAAACATTATTCGTATAGTTTTCTGAATAACAAATATAAAAGCCAGATTTTATACTATGACGAAAGTAGATTTATAAATAATCATACTGTAAGGGTGTCTGGAAAGGGGTTGTTACCGCCCGAAGTGTCCGCCAATAGACGAGGCGGTTTCTAATATGATTATAAGTTAAAATATATGAAAACTAAGTTTTATACTATCACAAATTTGAAACACAATTTTACTCACCTTTACTACCTGTTAACTGCCAAAGCCACCGCGACCCAGGTTGTATAGGCTGGGTTTGCTTATACCTGTATAGGAGACATGTATAGAAGAATTTTCAGCTTTTATAATATAACGAAGGTCTGGGCGCCGCGGGCTCTCATTCTATTACACCCCTGGTCAATCGCAGAAATACTGCTGATGTTATATTTCTTCATAAACTAGCTACGTCTAAGATTGACTGCCCGGCATTGCTGCAGCGCATCTCCCTGAGAGTACCCGGAAGATCCACTAGATCGGTTGAGACCTTGAGCCTTTCACACTGTAATACCAACTCCCGGCAAAACTCTTTTATATATCGCTCGTCTAATTTGTTCAACTCTATATTCAACGACTTGGATCTTTTCAATTCATCGATCTATGAATTTAAAACTCTTGGATATTCACCTCGGTCATAAACCTTCTTTTTTTTCCTCTTCTCAAATCCATCTTCTTTCTTTTGAACTGACTTCGTATATGTAATTTTTTATCTTGTATCTTTCTTTAATTAACTTTTTTTTTGCCCAGACCTCGTATATATATATATGTATGTGTATATGTATGTGTATATATATATATATATATATATATCTATATATATATATGCAGATGTATTGATCAGATATCTTTATGCTATACATATATCTTTTGCACTTCTTTTTATTCTTATCATTTGTCCTTTTTACTAAGTAGATTTATCCTTTCCTATCCATTCCTTATTCTCCTTTTACCTCTAACTCTCACAGTTTGTCCATAACTTAAAACTTTAACTTTTTTTGTTTTTTATTCTATAACTCAAGTTATTGTTGCTTTATGTTAAAACACAACAGGTTAATTCTGTGGAAACTTGTAAGATGGTCTCTATACTGTTCAATAATCATGTATAATCTCTTTATATGTACTGTTAGTTTCCCATAAATAAATAAATAAATAAATAAATACAGTAATTTAATATATTTCTAGAATGTCAGATGTTTTGAGCTTTGATAAGACACTTCATGCTTTGAAGATTAAATTCTAAAAACATTTGTCAGTCAATTTAGATTTTCGACATTCGTAGTGAAGTACCTATTATGCATACCGACGGAGTAATTGAAATTTAGAAGACGTTATCGGGCCGCCCGCCGTAATCAAACTTTTCTAATGATCCCAATTTGAAAAAACCAATAAAATTTCTAAAAATCCGAAATTATACTATTATTATTAATTGTTTTAACGAAAATTTGATAGATCTTCTTGATCATCGCTCGTGTCTACTTGACAAGTTTCAGCTCGATTGGATAACGGGAAAAGGGCCAAAAATCGATCGAAGTTTTTGTTGACGGCAAGTTGGCAGAAGCCACGAGTTAATATAAAGGGAGTAAAAATACGCGCTAGACATTTGCGGTATCGCAACTACAAAAATGAAAGATGTTGATGTAGATGGAACTGCAATGGACGGAGACCGCACAATCGGCGCAAGACAGGGACGAATGGAGGCGCCTTGTCAATGCAATGGTTTCCCGACCTGAATAGGATAAGGGGAGAAGATGACATGAGAGACGAGACTTCCGATGTATGTTTCTGTACAATATATTGCACAGTAATTTCAATAGGTACCCCTGATTTTCGTTCGAGGCAAACACCCTTTTCCGCGTAAATGACTAATACTAATACGGCGATGAACTCACCAATAAATCTAGTGCTATAGTTTTATAAATTATCTCAAGTTTTATAAATTGTGAAAGTTATCTGGATGCGTTTCATGAATAATATCGTACATTTAAAAAAATAAACTTTTTCCTAATTAGTTCAATCCTCATCAAGTCCACCCACACACCCTACACTGAAACTCATCATAAAACTATCCAAGCGGGCTATGAATAATGAAAAATATTGCATTTTATAAGTTACCTTGCTTGCACATTCTGATTAAACATAATTATGAGTTATGATTATAAGGAACGTTTATGGAAGTCATCTTATACAATGGCCAGGGCTTAAAACCTGTATGAGCTGGCTTTAGTGATAACCCTATACAGTGCAACGTTCACCAATTCCATCCAAGAGCATCCACGCATTAGCAATCTCTCTGAAAAGTCTGTGAGACTTCTACAATTTATCTTAAAATTACGTATTTTAAACTGTTTCATTCAAGTGAGTTTCTGTGCATATTTTTTATATAATTTTTTTTTAAACGTGTTTATTTCAATTTGATATTTTAATTGCGTGCTTATGTTCAATTGTGTTTAAACTGTAAGAATTTCTTTTGTTTTTTCAATATTTTTTCAATTGTGCTATGCTTCGTATGTACATACGAATAAACAAATATATGTATACAAACCTATTTAATTTTACGTAATATTATATGCTAAATCATGATCAGATTAACTTTTCAATAATTTTTAAATGCAAGTTCTCGTAGCTAGTAGTAAAAAAATTGGGGGATTCTTCTTCGTCGTTAAGGTAGTTTGATCATATTGAGAGAATGAATAAGGAGAGAATGGAAAAAAAGATTCATTACACAAGTAGATAAAGAGACGGCGGAAAACTTGACATGACCAAGTAAACCAGATACTGGAAGATGATCTAGTAAGAAGCCTCAACAATCTTGGGTTGTGAATTAGGATTGAAGAGTATGGCACTCTATCCTCTTTGCTTACCCCTGCGTGAAATGGTGTGGTGTTAAGTTTGTTAGTTATTTTACAAAAAAAATGTTTTCCAACTATACTAATTGAATAATCTCAATGATTAAAAATCCACATTTAATCATTAAAATTTTCTAGAGCCTCCTATAGCAAAAATTCCATTCGTTACTACACAATGAAGTGCACAATGAGCGTATATCCATCCGAAGCCATCAATGTTTTATATCCGATCAATCTTCCCATAAAAAATAATTCCATACAGAAAATTCAATCAAGCGTGTGCACCGTTCTATTATGAACGTGCTGCCGTCTATACCTACCCTAAGCTCTATATAAAAGTCGACATAATGGAATCAGTAAGGGTGTGGTTCGCGGATGAAACTTTGCTCTCACGTTTCGGAGATCCGATGCCAACAGTCGATTTGCACTATTTCGTCATTTTGCTTGCTCAAAACTAACTCTATATGTACACTATTGTACCTATATTTACCTACCTAAATACCTATGTATTTAACGTGAGTTTTGACATGTTTTATTAGTGTACTCTAGAGCAGAATGAATTGTTTTTGTTATATTCTTATATTTGCTTGTTCGAAACTAACTCTGTATCGCACAATAGGTATTTAACGTGAGTTTCGACATATTTTATCAGTGTACTCTAAAGCATAATGAATTGATTTTGTTATATTCTTATATTTGCTTGCTCGAAACTAACTCTGTATCGCACAATAGGTATTTAACGTGAGTTTTGACATATTTTATCAGTGTACTCTAGAGCAGAATGAATTGTTTTTGTTATATTCTGCCCCACAAAGCTAAAGATTAGTATCTCCATTAAATAAATTACTGAGTAAATCAAAGAAATGTTAATGGAGCAATTTCTATCATTCAAATGAATATTAATTTATTGTTTTATTATTTGAGGTATATTACATAGTATAAATCTTAACACTGCAAATAAGCTATACCTATGTTACATACCCCAGATGGATACACTACCAGTTAAAAATGCTTACATTTTAATATTTTGATGGAAATACGGCAAACAAGCTTTTTAGAAAGATAAAATATGATCTCGAATATCCAAAATCACAATTTTTTTTTTTTTTTTCAAAATGTATCGATTTACTGCCATTTAGCTTAGTGGGGCAGTGTTGCATTGTATCCAGTAAATAAGTCAAATTAGTTCGAAATTCGCAACAAAATTCTCAGATTTGTAAATCGAAAAGACCCTGCATGGTCGCTTGAAAATACAGCATTCCGGGAGGTCTGCGAGATTCAAAGGTTATTAGGCGTGGATATTCATCAATATGTGGTTAGATGGAGGCGACAGCATCTACGGTACTGGTGCCAACACGTACCAATAATGAGTACAAGAAATCCGTACATAGCTCTGCATGGCGTACCAAATGGACAACCTCCAAAGGTAGACAGGTAGATCTCCAAAGCGACGGAGACATAGAATTCAGCATCACAAGAGGAAACTCCTGCACAAAGCAATTATTGAGTCTTAATAAAGTTGAAAAAAGAGAAGAGAAAGACTCTTTAATGAATTTAAATACCAAATTTCCACCCGGTGACACTATAGACACGTTCTTCAAATTTCACAGGCAAAAAGTGATTGAGCTGTGCAATGCTGTCTGGCGACAGATCTTGTTAGCAATACTTATTTAACTCCACTGGAATCACCGACGTATCTGACATACCTATTACAAACAATAACTCCACTATCTAATTGAAAAAATTTTGATAAATATTTTTGTAACTGACTTTAAAACCAGAGCGGAGATATTTAAATTGATACACTTTTGATAAAATGTTTCTAAAACACAGAAATATGCTTCCAAAATCAATTATCATTGGTGACACTCTTTGCCACAGATAATCGTATTCAAATTCGACGCTCTGCATTCTCGTCGTGTGGATTGTGCAATTTAATATTTTTTTTATATCATTGTATTTTTATATCATTCATACCACCCTCATTTGTAGGTGGTCATAAAAATATTTGTCGGAAAATGTTTAAATAGGTATGTACAATTACAAGCTGTGTAATATTTTTATTTCAGCCACAATACTTAATTTGAACACTTTTATTTATTAAGCAAAATTAAAACAGATGGAATTCAGTACAACATCATACACATTTATATTGGGAGGTAAAGGTGGGGCAGTCAAGGAGAGGTTTTTATGTTTTACGCAGGGTCCTAAAGGGTAAACATGAAAAAATTGGTATGTATATGATTTTTTAATACTCAACAGGTGGGTCAGTCAAGGAGAGGGTTCTATGTTTTACGCAGGGTCCTAAAGAGTAACCATGAAAAAATTGGTATGTAAAGCATTTTTTATATTACACAATAATGGCAAGAGAAGGCCGTTGGAACGACAAGAAGTGTAGGAAAGCTGTTTATAATGTGCGCAGGGTCCTAAAATCAAGTAGATACGTTAAATTTGCTTTACAGAACCTTGGATTATAAAGAGATTTGATGACAGATATTTTTTTATTTTAAATATATGATTTTTACTTATTGAGGAAACTATAAAGAACATTATTCTAATGTATTTGTTTTTTATTTATTTACATAATTGATAATTAACAATTTGATTTTTCGCAAAGGAAAAATCCAACCACGAGATCATTTTTTAATAGGTTATTATTTTTAATTAAACGTAAATTTATTATAAGTGATATTATTTTCTTTGGGAAGAGGTAATGTTAATGAATATTAATACTTTTAAAATAACAGGTTTAAATAAAAAAGCTTAACATGAAATAATTTTTAAGCTAGCAGCTCTTTTTAGTTAATTATTTTTTCTTATTTTCACTTTGGTTTTTAATGGGAGGAAACCAATATTTGCAAATCAGAAATTTTTATTGCAAATTAATAAAACGTCTCCTCAGTAATGTGACTATACGAGATTGTCAGTATTACCAATCTTTAAACAGAAAATTGTATTTCAATTAATTTCTTTCATTCATTGAAATCAATGATTGCTGATTGCTGAATGATTTAAGATTTAAGCATTATTAATCAAGACGTCGATTTCATTACTTCTGCCAAACTTTACGATAAATTTATTAAAAATAAAATTACATGAAACTAGTGTAGACATGATAAGTTTGTGGTGACATGACCACACCGAAGAATGAGGCTTGAAGAAGTGTTTAGATTAAAATAAATAAACTAAATTATTTACATATGTAAATGACAAGTTGAGATATTGATTGCTTGGAAACGTGGCTTCGTGCTATTTTTTTGAAATATTTTGAAATTTATATAAATTAACTTGTAACACTCGTGAAACTGTATCTAACTAACTAACAAACTAACCATCACGCCACTTCCCCGCAGGGGTAGGCAGAGTTGGTTAGCTTGTTAGTTAGTTTGGTGGTTAGAGATGGTGATCATCCACTAAAGGACTAATACTAGATATTATTGCTAAACCGTTCTTTTGTTTAAAAACAGTATCATCAAACTGAAAAAATCTTAAGATAGATTCGAGGAATTGATTTATTTATCAATAATTGTTCTAATTCTCTCAATTGAGACACATCAAAATTACGAGAGTTATCCAAAAACTGTTAGATGGTTAACTAATTCAAGGGAATTACTAATTATATATTTAGATTTAAGATGCATGGCTGGAATGTTACAGGATTAATCAAAAACCACTATATTCTTTGGGTTTTTATAAATTTTTAGAACACAATTACTGGATTTTTTCCCAAAGGGATTATCATTAATTAACTTACTTAATAAGCGTCATGCCGTTTCCCCGTTGGGGTGGGTAGAGAGGATGAAGTTCCATACTCTTCTGTCCTGACATACAACTCTCACGTCATCCACAATCGTATATCTTCGCATGCAAGCTCACAATGTGAATAAAAATATTTGAGGAAACTTTGAGGATTCATTAAAGAGTTAAGGTTGTTATTACGGTCGTGAAACATATTTAACTGTAACTGGTAACGACGTAACTAGTACATATTGCACATTGGCGACCTCTATTATAGAAGTGAACACTCCACAACAAAGTGTATATAATTTACGCACTCGAAAGCAGTAATCAGTCCGCCCTCTACCTCCGCTGGTAAAGGTCGTCCCCCTGATGTTGATTAAGAATTCAACGAAACGTCGAGAATCGTTTCTCGGAAAAACATACAGTTCGTATAAAATATCCGCAACCAGTTACAGTTACATTTGAGGATTCAATTGTCTTGGGGATCAAGTGTCGGGGGACAGTCGATGCACTGTCAGTGAGCATTCTTCAATACTACCCCTTCAACTATTTACACAATTTCTAACCTACGCACGAGGGAGGGTTGAAAAGAACAGTTGAGAGGTTTTGGAAGAATATCATTGTGAGGTCCACATGCGTTCTTTAACATTTACCTGCAGCAGCTTCGGGCTGATGGAATTCGGGGGTCGGGTGACCACCTGGCACTTGTTGCCGGCCGGGAAGCCAACCAGGGTGGTGGTGGTCGTCTCCGACGCGGTGGACTCCCGTTTGTGGTAAATGTTTGTGGGCTGACTGTACAACCTTGCCCCAAGGAAGAGAGAAAGGATTGTTAGTACTGGGATAGCACTCTTCTCGTAAAATTTGGTTACACTTCAAAAAATGCTCAAACTGTCATGAAAAGTATTCAATGATAGATAATGTGGGTGCATAAAAATCCAAAAAAAAATTGAATGCAGTCATCGATGATTGATAGGTAATTTATAATGAACTGAATTCAAGATTTTATAGGAAACATGATTGTGGAAGGGATAGATATATAAATTCTAGAATTTCATAAATTTTAAATTAGTAATCCTTCGTGACTGCATTCAAAATATTTTTTGGGTATTGCTGCCTTTGCTTTTATATCCCGCATTTATAAAATAATTGAATATTTTTTAAATTAAGTGACGTGCGTAGTCTGGAAACTCTTTAAATATAAATTTTTTAAGTAAAGGGTGTTTTTTTATAGAAGTATATATAACTTCAAAATGAAATAAAACTGTTCCAATTTTTTGTGCAAAAATTTGTCGAAATTTATTTTTAAATTTGCTAAATACGAATTGAAAAACACTGATATAAACAGTGGGATAAACCAGTGTTTTTCAATTCATATTTAACAAAATTGTAATGGCAAACTAAACTGAGCACAAAGTAGGTATCAGCAGCCAAAATGGCTGTCACTGAAGAAAGTGCTGCCAATTTTAAAAACAAACCAAGAAACAAACACTAATGGCATAAAATTATCTTTCGCATAAAATCAATACCATGGCCATTACCACGATTTTTGTGTTTCATTTAATTTTAAAGTTTTTCTAATTTTAAGTTTCCTCTAAAAAAATACCCTATGCATGAATAAAAATGCACAACTCACACGTTTAATATTTTCAAGACGCAACTCAACTCAGAGTAATTTGTTGGTCTAGTTGTGGCCCCGTTCCAGAAAACAAGTTAAGCCTTTTTTCATAACACAAGCTTTAAGCATTGTTTGAAAAAGTAATAACATTGATTTGATACGTACTGCGTATTTGCATCTCTACTTAAAAAAAACCTTTAGTAAATTGGTATTGTTGTATTGCAATTTATTTTTTGTTAAAAGAAAAGGTTCTCAATGGGCTAAATCTTTAATTATGTTTTGAATTTTTTTAAAATATTTTAAGATCTATTGTAGAATTTTATAAAGCAACAACGAAGTGTGATTATTTTTTAATTTTCTGATAAAAAATCTGATGCGTAAAATTGTACAAAATGTGCATTTTTTATGTTGGACTATTAAACAAATTTAACTCGATATTTTGTTCACGTTTAAGTGAAAGTTTGCTCGATATGAAATAAATGAACAATTTTTAAGTGCTTCCAGACTCTTGCACACAGCTGCACTTTTACAAATAGATTTTTGAATAATCTATTCTGATGTTATTCTTTATTCGACGTTAAATTTTACTTTTACAAGAATGTAGTGCTTGCAATATTAGTAGAAAAACAAACGATTAAGATTTTTGGTGTTTTGTTTATGTAACATGCAATAGTAATTTAAATACTTTGTGAAAATAACATTAAAAAATAAAAAGTACACAAAAATATATAAGTAATACAATTTATATGGAAATTTGGTTAATATTTATTAAATGATAAATTTATCATGAAACATTATCTTGAAATCAAAAACTTTTTAGAATTGTAAATCTATCTACAGATTAAAGAAAGATTTAGAGTTAAAATAAAATTCATTAATACTTTTGAAAACATTATAAAACAAAAGCAAAAACAACAATAAACAATAAAACTATTAATTTTGAATTTAGTTGGACAAACTAATAAGCGATATTTAAAATGGAATAACTACATTTTTACATCGTTACAGTTTAGTCTTGAGTACTTTAAAATATTTATTTGAAATTGTTAACAAATCACGACAATATATTTAAAATGCTATTATTTATTTACAGATTTTATTTTTATACTTGATTTATTAAATCTAGGAATTTATAGATCAGCTGGAAGCCTAGGAATCTTGTATTGCAGGGTGGGGATGTAACCTCTTTCAAAAGGAGAGCCTATGAAAAATTTATTCTTTTAAAATTCAATAAATCTATGTCAAATTATTTTTACCAAAGACATAAATAAAACTTAATTTATATACACACTTAACCTAGGGTTAGAAAATGATATATTTATTAATATACTTATAAACTAGCATTATTTGGTATTTTTTTTATTAAAAAATTATAAAATACAACAATTTCCTTCGTTCTTCGAATCCGTTAAACTTTACCAGAAGCCAACCTAGAATGATAAAATTCCAATGTAACCATATTGCACAATTTATTCTCTTCGTTGAGGGATGATAAAATAATGTTTTCCAGTACTTTCTAGCCACCTTGTCAATACTGTGGGATATTGTTTTATTAAAATTACAAATTTATAAACTTATTAAAAGCTGCCTTATTATCATAAAGGTTTATTTCCTGATGTTAGAAGTAATAAATTATGTTAGTTTTTGTTAATCTTGTTTTCGGATACACTGCTCTCGCATTAAATTTATTAGGAAAGTTTTAAATTAAATGACGTTAAAACATACGTTGAATTTTTCATTTGTGGTTAATTATACATTAATCAAAGTACACAATAATATTTTCCCACATAGTATATTTTTGTAATGATTAGCAAATAAAGTATTGTATTAAAAAAACGCTGATTCATACAAAATTCTATTCATACAAGCTTATTTATAATACTTGGAATCATTTTGAAACGGAGTTTTTTATAAATTTAAGAAGCATAAAGCGGATAAATATAATTTTGTTTTACTTGAAATGTAATAAATTTATTGAAACGATGAGTTTAAATTTTAAATTTAATCAGTTTTCATATATATTTTTAGTATTGCATATCACTTATACAAATAAATGTTATGACATCCATAAAAGCTGTATATATTAAATCATTAATCTCAAAATTCATTTTAAATTTAGTAATTATAAGCCCTGATTAAGCTGGGAAGAAACAAAAAAAGTGTGTATGAGAACAGAGTAGGTCTGAACTGGTTAACTCATACGGAAGCAGCACAAGACAGAGGAATATGGAAGCACCTTGTCGATCTTTGTGCCTCCTACTCTGCTAGAACAAGGGGATGAAGATGATGATAGTGATAGTTAATATTTGGGGACCGATGAAGCATTATCTAAAATAATATATTTTTAGCAATATTTTTATACATATATGTTCTAAGAACACTTTTATTGGAATTCGTCTGCAGAGGGACAGTCAATAATTGAGATAAATTTCATTAATCTCACAGAGACGAAGTTATTTAAATGAAAAACAAGTCTTAGTAGATTGGCCACAAAGTTTACGACCTATATAAGCTGGATTAAGTGATCACTTTACATAATGCAACGTTCAACGATTCCACTGTAAGAAAATTCGAACATTACCATCATCATCATCATCATCTTTACCCCCTTGCCCTAGTAGGATCAGGGGCTTAAAGGCTTAACAAGATGCTTCCATATTTTCCTGTCTTGTGCTGCTTTTGTATGATTTATCCTCACGAGGTATCCGTAGAAATATCATATATTCATTAAAAATAATATTGCTTAATAATTCACTTTAAAAATATATATGTAGGTATCATTACCAGCAATATCCACCTTAAGTATGCGATGAGAATTCCTAAGTTCAATAATAATTAATAAATAAATTTTCACACGAAGCAAACACATCGTGGTGCGACATAATATCTTTAAATAAAATAACTTTTTGTTTAACACCACGTTATTTAAATAAAGTAGTGTTAAACAAAAAGTTATTTTATTTAAAGAAATTAATAAATATGTAATTTATTTCCAGGGTTGACACATGAAAATATTGATATGTATATTTAATGGTACCTACCTATCTTTTTGGTTCCAAACCATTTTTTTGAGGTATTGAAATGGCAATATAATGGAATATTCGTAAAATTTAACTGGTATTAATTGTACTGGCTAAGTGTTAAGGCATTTTATGATTTCTTGATTGATAAGGCCTCTATTATTTATATAATAAGAAAAATCTCAATATTTTCTTTTGTGTGGCCATAACTGTAGCCGCGCCCCCGTGCGTTCATCCGGACATATCGAAAATAGTATACGTAAAGTTTCTCCAAGTGGTTTATATAAAGTTTTTAGTTAAAATTAATATTTATATCCGACCATAAAGGCAATACTATAAACATAAAAAAAATAGTAATGTTATTCGTTACAGGAAAGAATCAAATCTAAAATATGTTAATTTAAAATAAATTCAATTGTTTTTAGGGAAGTTCATATATACAAAGAATTTTTTCTTCCATCGATAAAGGTAATTACAGAGCAAAAGTATATTACAAATTCATTATTATGAAGATTCATTCATCTGAATTTTATATTAAAGCAGAATGATACTCAGAAATTGTATTTGTACCCATTAATATTACAATATTATAAAAAAGTAATTAATTTTGTAAGGCGAAGATTCGCTGTCTTTTAAAACAAAAATTTTGCCGATCATAAAATTAACTTATCATGTCAATAATCGAGACAGTGAATATTAATTTTGAAAATCTCACAAATTATTATTTTTTTAATTTTATTTAGAATTCTTTGTAAATTTAAAATTTTTTATATTTAGAAAGGTAAATGATCGGATTTGGTGTTCTCTTACATTAATTAAATAATATAACTAGGCCCAGGGAAAATACATCTCTAAGATGTTGAGGAAATAATAAAGGACTTCATGTTTTATGAATAATTTAAAATTGAGAAAAATCATGATTTGGAACTTTTATCCGTCACAGCTCAATTAAGATCATTTTTTTTTTTTATAATAACAAGTTTCTTATATAAATTACGTTAGATAAACTAGACATTTATGAAATTATAAAAAGAGTTAATAGAATATTAAATATTGGAAATAAAAAACTTTTAAATTTATTTCACATTGGTTTCTTATTGACTATCTTGTTTATATTTATCTTTTGTTTTTTTAATGACTATACTTCCATTTAACTTTTAATATACGTTGCATTCTGGTGACGTAACCATTAGCCCCAAATATCTTGGATAGTCAATAAACAATAAACAAAGTGTTTTGTTTTAATTAATATTATTAATTTTTGCTATTATTGAACTGTATAATATTTTCGGTAAATATTTATAAATTTTCGACGATTGCATGGTTGTAGATCAATATTGAAAAATGTGATAGGCAAGCACATTTCTATGTAAATAAAATACAACTCACTTAAGAAACAAGGTGTGCAAGTTAAAAATATATACAACTTCCAAAAACTTGATAGATGTGGTAGTTTATCATGGGTGGAATTGGTGAAGATTACATTGTCTAAGGTGATCGCTTAAGTCAGCCATACGATAGTTCCTAAGTCCTGCATACATCCAAATCATACCTACTTTCCCATATAAAAATAACTTTATCTCCGCGACATCTATTATATATGTATGTCTTCATTAATGATGTCCCCCTGATAAAATCCAGTATTGTATTCTAGAAAAAATTGCCTACTCAAAATATTTTGTATATACAATAGTAACCAATGTGAAATAAATCTAAAAATACAAATAAACTTGATGTCGATATTAAGTCCGGATATGCACTGAAAATGCATATTTCGGAATTTTTCCATAAAAATTTCACTCATTTGACGAAAGTTAAAATAAGTAAGCACTTTGACACACCAGCAGTAGACTAATATGCCTCGGAGATACTTCGGGTGTTTTCGTATATATTCCGTCGGCTAATCGCATCGAACATTGTAATGTCATCCATTTCTATCACAACATTCATCTCCAGCAACGAATTCGTAAATATAACTAAAGTGCAATGTTTATCCGATATTGGGGTTTGATGACGTCATTTTCCCGTCTTGAAAGAGCGCTATCTAACGAGAAATCTATTCGACAGATGTGAAACAAATGTGCAGCCTTAACTAAACACATATAGATAAATGCGCTCAAAAATGGTACAAACATGATCACAATAGAATTACATTTTTACAGAAAAAAATCTGATTATAAATCAAAATGCAATACCTTTTTTTAAAAAATATTTTTTAATAAACCCAATAATAAATAATAAAATAATTAATCTATAATTTAAAAAAAATTGTTAATTATTAATATCGTACAAAAAATCTTTGAATATTTATTTAAGGCAATTTTCAATTAAATATTGAGCCCTTGAACCTTTTAACTGCTTTCTATTTTAGAAATGAACACCACAATGTGTTGGGAGAGGTTTTTTGTCTTTAAGCGATTTTATTAATTTTATATTAAATAATATGTATTTTAGTTGGATACTGTTGTTCAAAGATGGCGGAATAATTTTAAGTACATGATATTGAATTCGTGTTTAATCCTGTCCCTGCAAGCTAAAGTGCGTGAAATTATACTTTTAGCTTAGCAAGACTTGCAAACTTTTGTGCGCTGATGGCAATTTAAAGGTTTAGCAAAAAAACAAATATTTATACCGAGTTAATTTAAGTTAATCTGTTTCTAGCATGGCCTATAGAGATATGTCTAGTAAGAAAAAGTCTTAAATGAATTAAGAAGAAAGAAAAGATCAGATATTTGACAGTGGTTGTTTCGATAATCGACGACCATGCACGAGAAGATGTATGTGTAATGTAAATTTAAATAATTGTAATTAAGAAGTTTATATTTTTTTAAAGATGAGTTATGAAATTTTGGAAAAATTTATCAAAAAATGTAATAGAATCATTAAAATGCCTCTACAAAAAATTTATGGGATTTTAAATTTTCAATGCAAAAAAATTACGTTCGCCGCGACGCACACCGGGTACGAGAGATGACGTCATACGACTCCACCGGACGGAACAAAATAACTCACGAAAAACGCAAATTAAAAATTCTATAACTTTGTAAGTTTTTCTGAGATATCTTTTTTTTACTTACAGATTTTTTTTTGCATGGTTTTATTGTTCAATATAATATTTATTACACAATTGTGTTATTCATATTTCCTCTCCATTTAAGAGAATTGCTCTTGTGCTCGGACAAGAAACTATGAATTTACATTTAATTGCTTACATTTTATTATTTTATATTATATTATATATCTAGGATGAAGGTTGTTTCATTTTACTCAGGTTTCCATTTTCATTCATTGATAAAAATAAGAAACTTCTCCATTATGATTTAAATACTACGCAGCATTATATATTTTTCTGTACATATATGAAATAAGCGACACCGCCTATATAGGATTGTACATATAATTGTGTATTCTGTCACAGAATCATGTCTTTGTGAGGCAAATGAAACACTTAAAATAAATAAACATTTCATTTATTAATCACAAAGTCACTGGACAAGAATTTAATCCGAGTACTGTTACTTAATTCAGACTAATTGTTACTGCTGGAAATTTCACAAATACATAGGTACGCAATTTTATATTTCGCTCTACTCTTCTATCGCTTGTTTATTGTCAAATTCGCGGGTTCGCTAGCTTCTACGGCCACGTCTCGCTTGTCTAATAACGCGATCATAACTGCCCATGCAGCACGATGCTGTCGCGTGTTTATAGAGATCCGATGTTCTGGAATATTGCGAATTTTTATAGATTATCCCAGATTTTTGTAGTAATTTCCAATTTATTTTAAAAGGTGGAGAAGAGTGCTGAAAATCTACAATTACGTGTAATTCCTTACTCTTCTACCATCTCGTGACATTATTCCTCGTTGAAAATAGCATCTATGTTCAGTGCACGTCACTGTCATAATTCGGCAGATGGGATATACACGTGCAATAGGGTGGTCCATCCGATACGCCGGATTTAATTTTAATTTGAAACATACCGAATTAGTATTTAATTAGGCAATTTTTACTGATTTATAAAGTAGACATTTTAATATTAATTATGGTGTTGGTCAAATGATCGCCGCGGCTGTTGGCATACCCAGACCCATTTGATAAAATTTTTGAAGATTGTTTTCACGGCAGTTTGCTCTATTTCAGCAATAACGCGTTGGATTACTGTTTTTATTTTAGAAATTGTTTGTGGTTTGCTAGCATAGACAATGGAGTTTACTAAACCTCAGATACTTTTACTGACGACTGAAATGTTTTCGGTCGACTGTGCAGGATAAAGACGTGGTTTTTCATAACCAAGCCAGTTTTCAATTAATCTTCGAATGGTGGATTCATTAATTGAAATATGAATATCAAAAAATTCCCGAAGTTTTCAAAAGGTCTCAGCAAAATTTTGGCCACAGTGGCCTTCAATGACAACAGATGAAAAATGTCAAACATTTTGGTTTATTTAAATCCGGCGTATCCGATGGATATCCACCCTATATACACACAGTGCAGTGTAGATTGCATACATATCCTTAGCCTTCCCCAAAACACCCTCCTTACACGTAGCCACCCCCTATGACAATGAAGGTCGGCAACCCGCCGCGCTGGGTGAATGAGGCTGTAAAATGTTGATGGACGTTTCATCCCTTCGGAGATTTTAGAGTGATGGTGTGAATAAAGAAATAATTAAAAGGGCATAATCCAAGATCTGACGTATTATAATTTAGAGACGTTATTCCCATACTAGCCGACTTTCATGTGTAGCAAATATTGCATTGAAAGAGACAACAAATCACATGATCAAGTAATCACGTAAAAATCAGGTAATTTGAAGTCACGATTATTAAAATAACATGCTCATTCTTACAATAGTGTACGATACTTTATTCCTTTTCCCTTTCCTTTTTGTAGTTTTCGTAGTCGGCGTTTTGTTTCGGTCCATTCGATAACGAATGCAAGTAAGGCAATTACCTTATTTTTGACTTGCTACGATTTCACGCTCGTAACGTATCTACAGTTTATTATATCATTGGTTCATCTTGTCTGTGATTTATTACACATTTTTCCTCAAATATTTATTGCCTTTGAAATGTCAAAATATAAGGTACAATTTTCGAAATTTTAAAGTGTAATATTTAATTCAATATTTATTTAAGCGTCAATTTTCTTTTATTTTGTAATCATCTAATCTTACCTAACTCTACCTAATGTATGGACCGTATTCTTGGATTTAGCCAATTGAAAGTCCATGCAGACAACAATTGAATATGTAGCTCCCACAGGAACACGGCTGATGTGACAAACATTCATTGTTTACCGGATTCTTAAGTGCTGTGTTTTATTGTCATTATTACGTAATTAAAGAAAAAATATTTGGGTAGCGAAATTTCCCAAGATGGCCGCTCAGAGGCTGACATCATAAGCAGAATACAACAGGCAAGAGTCGCCTTCAACAAAAAATCCAAAATCCTGGAATCCCCCAACATAGATTTAAAGGTTCGGAAAAACTTGATTAAAACTCTTGTCTGGAGTGTGCTGATGTATGGCAGCGAAACATGGACCATCGGCCAGAGATGTGGTGCTATAGGCGCATGGCGAGGATCCATTGGTCAGAACATATCCGAAACGACGAGGTGAATCGCCCAACAGCGAGCAATTTGGATAGGCCATAATATAAGGCATCCGGGCCTGCTTTTAGCCATCATCGAGGGAAATGATGAAGGCAACAATCGTAGAGGCCACCCGAGATTAAGCTACGTAGACCAGATTATCGGAGATGTGCGCTAGCGCTAGCGCTAGCACCTACCAAGAGATGAAGATGGCAGGTGACAGAGAGGAGTGGAGAGGGCGAGTGCTTATTGCAGACCAATCCTAGGATTGCGACCCAAAAAAGAAAAAAGAAAATTCGGTGTATTGCTACGGAACTGCAGCGATGAATCACTTGAAAATAATTAATGATTATTTTATGCACAAAGTCAAAGTCACAAATTTATCCAGAGAACTGTTATTAATTTCTTAAATTTAATATCTTTACCCCCTGCTGCGTGATGCGATGGATTTGTTTACGACTGTGTCGCTTCACACTAGTTTATACGACCAGTGTGAAGCAGCGTGGTCTTGCGCAGTAGTAGTGTAATAAAAAATGTAACCAGGCAAAGAATAAAAAGGATCGACATGGGAGTTTTGCTCGTAAAACAGTCCTGGGTAAGAGACGGGTCCCGTTCAGTGTTCTTTAATTCACATCATTCGTCTGTGGAAAACTTTAAACTCTCCAGAATATTCGATTCTAACAAGTTTTCATAAGTCTTCCATAATATTTTAACTTTAACGCACCGGCGGACAGACAGACAACGAAATTATTGTAATTGGACGAGCTCTTAATTTTTAATTCAGAAGAAACAATTGTAAGGTTCTGTAGATCCCAAAGGTTGCAATGGGCTATCAATGGAGCTTGCTTTCGAGAATGCCAGATGTCATACCAAAGATCATGATCATCGCAGATCATCATATGGATACCTACTTTAGCGGATGCGGCCTAGAGATAGATCATGAAATAGTTGGTCCAACTCTGTGGAAAAGGACAGGTTAACAGGTTAGGAAAGTTATAGAACTAAACGAGTGTAGCCAAGAATAGGAGTCAGTGAAGAATAATTGTGGAGGAGACCAGCAGGTAAAAGAAAAATATCGAAAGTACAGAAACTTTAATCAAAAAGTAATACTTTTTAGTAAACAAATACCTCACTCCCGAAATAAAGTGTTGATTAGGTTTGAAAGCTAAATATCAATCTATTTTTATTGCAATATTGAACATTGATTATGGAAGAATATTATAAGATATTCATTTTTATATAGTCATTTTTACAAGTAAGTAGACAGTTCTAAAAAAATTTCATCTTCGTTCAGCGTAACTTAATTATTCCAAAATTAAATTTTTTGGAAATCTTTATTACTTTTATTTTGCGTATAAAAATCTCATTTTTAAATATATTACATAATTTATTCATAACTTAAAAGCCTTATTTATGAATACTTTGAGTACCGTAGTAAAAATATTAACATCTGGCGTAGCTATATTAATCTGTACTGTGATGAAAATTCAAACTGAACCTAAGGTTGAAGTATAAAGTATCTAAAGAGACATTAGACCGACCGACATAATCAAAATTTCAAAAAGTTTCGTTCACGAAAGAGCTTTAAATGAATTGTGGGGTAGATATAAGAGCAAAGACAGTAAGTAATATCCAAAAGAATTTTAATGCAATCATCGAGGATTACGTATTTATGATGTACTGAATTCTATATTTTATATAAAATATATATAGTCTTTAAATTTATAGGAAATATGATTTTGGAAGGGAAAAATAAATAAAATCTAGAATTCAGTACGTTTTAAATTTGTAATCCTCGGTGACCACATTCAATTATTTTTTTTTGTTTTTTGGATATTGCTGCCTTTACTTTTATACTCCACAATTGATGAATTGGTAATGGTGACAAAATTGAATATTTGTTTAAAGTTCTTTCATTTAAAAATATTAAGAAACTTTGTTTGTTGTCATCATGTCGTGGACCAAATGTCCGTGATAATTTTGTCGTGTCACGGAATTTTGATGTTAAATATTCGATATGTTTTTCTTTTATTATTATTTTTATAATAATATAATATATATCTCTATAACTATTTATATAAGGTCACGGTTGCTTGAACATTTTCGACTCATAATTATATCAGGAATCTACTTGTAAAATTTTATGGACTAGCTTTGTTATATCCTGTATGTTTCCAGTTTTTTTACGCAATCTTGTTTGACACGTTTTGTAATATCAAAGTGTGAATGATCCAATTATTCTTATACGCGTGGTACTCCCAATATATAGGGATACAAATGCATGTTTAAAATTACTTTATTGTTATATTACAAATGCGTGTATAAAATTAACTTATTATTAAAGAGTACCTTGCATAACCTTCCTCTTATAACTCTATCGCAAGTCTTTTGAAGACGACTTTGATTATAAAATGAATTTAAGTATTGAATTTATTATTTATTAATTCTGTAATAAATATTGAATGATAATTGTGTTCTATAACGCCACTCTGGGATAGGCATAGCTTAGTATAGTGGCATAATCCACAAATTTAACAAAAAAAGTGTAATTTATCTTATATTTTTATAGTTAAATTAGTATTAAGTACCTTTATTTGTAAACAAGGATTTATTGAAATAAATAAATAAAAAAATATACTCTCTATTAAAAATATTATATTGCAAAAATTTTTGGAAAGAAGCTCATCTTCAGTAAGTAAAACGCCAGTTTCAAGAAAGATATGTTTTTAAATTATTCTCGAGACGACGAATATTTACCCTTGGGCCTCTCAAATTCCTTTTTTGAATACATGATGGCGGGACTTGTTCTCATTTGACTTTTGAGTCATCTCTTGGAATATTTATTATCTCCAGCTGGCATTTCGTCATATATATTTAATATAGGAAGTTCGATTCCGGAATTTTACTATTGTCTGGTTTTGTCGCTCCGCATGTATTTATTCAAAAAAATTTAATATATTCAAATCTTCAACGTTTGTTAGAAGTAAGTAGCATTTAGCAAAAATTAAACAGTTGACAGCTTAAATAATGAATTTATATGGTAACATATGACATTTATTTAAAAAAAAGTTTAGGCATAATTTTTGCACATACTTGAAATAATTTTATTAACGTTATTTACTGCTTACATGGGTAAGTATTCTCCATCAGGATCCAAATTTGATAGCCATACACTAGGGTGGGCCTGTACACAGATTTGAAAACAGTTTTTTATTGACACTTAATTTGGCTTTCCTTTTCACCGATGATGATGATTTAGATAATTTTATAATGTTCTACAAAGGTCTCTTTCTGTGGCGCGCGCAGCCGATTGAGATAATAATATTACAAGGGTTTGAGTGAAATGGAAAAGTTTTTTTTTTCTTTTTCAATGATTTAACTTGTGTCTAAAATGTAGCACACCATAAATAAATTTTTTGATAAAATTGTTTGCTCAAAAAATGAGGCATTTGTTCTACCAATACGAGACATTCTCGATAGAATTTTCAATTTTTGATTACCTTTTGAACAATTTAATTAGTGTGTTCCACTGGCGGTGGTTTAGGATTTTACAGACAGCGGTTTAATAAATATGTAAAAACATTAATTAAAATAAATTTTAGATGTCTCACAGAATGTAGGAAAGGATATATTATGGAAGTCTCGTAAGCTCTCTAAAGACTCAATTATGGTAGAGAAAGTACAAAATAAGTTTCTGAGATATCTCTATAAGAGATACGGACTTTACCCAACCGAGTTTCTCCAGGGTATGCTTAGCAACAATAGTTTAGAAACTAAAAGGAAAGTGCATTTGATTACGCATTTTTATCTATTGTTGCGCGGTATGATCGATAATCCTGAAATTATGCAGAGCATTGGTTTGTATTTTCCTGACAATTACCTTAGACATGTGATGAATCACCTGTTTCTATAGATTTTTTTTTATTATTTTTATTTTTAATTCTAAGATGATTTAAATGCTACGCGGGAAAAATTGAGCTAAACCCACCTGGCGGAGTATTGGAGCTACAAAAAATTTGGGAATGATGAAACGCTAGTATTGGGAGGGAGTTAGTAGCGATTGATCGGATATAGGCTACGGGCAGTCACTATTTAATTCTTATAAATCATATTAATCTTGTGGTGGAGGCTAGAATTATAGGTAAAGCCGTGTTTGGTACAAATGGTTGACGATCGATGCGGTCCGAGCGGTTCACATGTGATCCCCATAAAAATATACTGAACACGGTTTTCAGAGATTTGGGTCGCGGTTATTGCGTTTGAGCCGTTAAAAAACCGATTAACGTCTACTCTAAGGTGACGATGATATTGACAGTTCCACGAGGTTTCTGAATTATGGGCTTTTTTGCTGGATTTTTGAGACCGTTTAAATGTCATTAATCGTGATCTCAAGTGGATTCCCGTGCAACAGAGATGCGGAATATAAACAAAAGTAAGGAAGGCAGGTCCTAATTAGGGGATCGCGAGAGGAAAGCGCCCCATCAATAATCTAATTATTGGCCGCGAAGCACAGATTAAACGTATACGATGTACCAGAGGGGTGATCTTAACTGAGCGAATAATGATTTATTTTCGTTTCGCGGGAGTCGGATAACGTAGGAAGATAGGAAAGTTAACTATAATTCCATTATATTTATCTGTAGACTAAAGCTCTGTCGAGAAGCGAATAGTGATTCATTTTCGTTTCGCGGGAGTCGGATAACGTAGGCAGATAGGAAAGTTAACTATAATTCCATTATATTTATCTGTAGATTGACGCTCTATCGAGAAGCGAATAATGATTCATTTTCGTTTCGCGGGAGTCGGATAACGTAGGCGGACAGAAAAGTTAACTATAATTCTATTATATTTATCTGTAGACTAACGCTCTTCAGGCTTTTACAACATATAGGTAATTGCGCAATGACGGTATAGCAGTGTTTAGCAGTGTCCCAGTTATATATCGTCAGGAGACGTTTCAATAGTATCATCATCATCATCATCATTAGCAGTGTCCCAGTTATATATAGTCAGGAAGCGTTTCGATAGTATCATCAACATCATCATCATTAGCAGTGTCCCAGTTATATATTGTCAGGAGACGTTTCAATAGCATCATCATCATCACCATCATTAGCAGCGTCCCAGTTGTATATAGTCAGGAGG
>JADDOH010016902.1:0-33964 GCA_016648135.1 Agrypnia vestita | reverse complement strand
CGGCCTTTGAACATTCATCCAACTAGAAGCTTTTTTTAGAAATAGAGATGCGAACACGGAATAAGTGCTGCATCAATATTAATACTATTTTCAAATAAGCTAAATTTCGCCTGTAGCCTCAAAAATAAGGGTTTTAACAAAAACTACATAACACAAATATCCTTGCAGGCACCTATAGAAATAACTGTGAAATTAATTCGCCAATAATAAACCGTTGGAATTTCATTTTTGAATCGAATAATTATTTAGACTTGGAATATGCTTAGTTCTAAGTATTTGATATTTTGAATTAATATACTTTTTTGGTTAATTTGTGTTTTTACTTATTATCGTTTTTTTTTATTATGTACTTTTATATAAAAATATATATTATACTGTGTATGTAAAAAAGAACAAGGGCGTTGATGATAGTCAATAAAATATATCTACATAGACTACGAAAATATTTCTTATTTACTTGTATCATGTTCCTCTCTTATTTGTTTATATCATAAAACATAAAGCTACATATACCATGGATTCCGGAAAGATCCTTAAATAGTGTAGGAGTTCTTCCTTCAGACTACCGCTTTGATGATCCTCAATTTTTAAATGCAATGCGATAACCATAATGAGCCCTTTAAAATAATGTCACAGATTCACGGCGGTGGTATCCAAATGAAATACTTAAAATTAACTTTACTAATCCGTAAAATCAATTGGAACATTATTTCGTAAGTAACACTGCTTCGTTACTTGAAAATTCTATCCATAGGTACTCTTTATTCACTGGTTGTTTATGTTCGCTTGTGTCTCGCTCTTTCTAAGCCTTCGACAACACTTCCCCGTTGACTTATTTTTCATTGCTTTCAAAAAAAGACTATCCGCTCATGTCCGCTGCCATGCAGTTCATAGGAAAGGTTTTTTCTTAAATATTCCGGTGTAATTTTGCACATCCCAGATCTTTCCTAATTATTCTAAAACATCCCAAAACATTCACGCTGTTTCAGAAACCCTCGATTATGACCCCATGTTTTAGAATCTCGTGGCAACACATTAAAATCTTTGATGTTAGTTACTTGGTCTGCGAGTGTTTTACGTGACGAGCAATATTTTTTTTACTTGATAAGCGAGTGGGGTATTTATTTATTTTATTATTTATTTAATACACGGTACAATGTACCTTTAAAAAAAAATGTATATAATGATGTATCGATTGATAGGTAATAATAAAAAAAGGATATAAGCTATAATTCTATCAAAAACAATTAATAAAGTGATATATAAATAAAAATAAAACATTAAGTGAATAACATAAAGTATAACAAAATTACATCAAATGAAATAATAGTTATCAAATCAAATATGAAAGTCAACAATCAATAAAACTACAACAAATTAAAATAATTATGTCTGAAATTCAAAAGCAACAAAAATACAACAAAATGAAATAATTGTAAACAAATCAAATCTGAAACTCAAGAAGCGATAAAAAAGACAGTAAAATAAAATGAAATGTAAAATTCAAAAATCTAAAAACAAGAGATAGACATGCCATCAATAACTAATTATAAACGGCCAAATTCGTCCAGAAGAGCTTTCTTGTAGGCGGCTAGTGTTTCCGAAAAAACATCCGATAGGTAGCCATACTCGTTTCCTAACCTATGGAGCCTTCTAATAGGTGAGCTATAGAGATAATTTACACTAACATTGTCACAATGAAACGATATACTTTGTCTAGTGCTCCTGGAAGGGATGTGATAAAAAATTAGCTGCATTAGTTCTGAACTGTTGTAATAATTATTTACGATTTTATACAGTAATACGAGGTAAGCAATTTTCCTTCTATCGGATAACCTATTTAGTTTAATTAGAGACAATAGAAAATTCATTATTGGTATGTGTAATTTAAAATTAACAACAACTCTCAAAAATTTGTGCTGCACTCGCTCAATATTATTGGAGTGAACAGTATAATGTGGAGACCATACAGGAGAATTAGATTCTAATTGAGTTCGTACTAAAGACGTATATAATAATTTAATGGAATTTATAGTGTTAAAGTCTTTTGTAAGCTTCAAAATAAATCCTAGCATATTTAACGTATTATTAGTGATGTTATCAATATTGCTATGTATACGATTTGATCGCGAGATCGCAACAAATTAGGTACAAAGTCAAGTTACAAAACCCCAGAAAACAATTATAATGGAATCCACAGGAATTTACCAAATCAATCGCACATACAAACAAATTAGAAGAACGATCAACTTAATTGATCCCCCTTCCCCCCATCCTCCCGGGCAACCAACTTCAGCAGGGCCGCAGCCTCTTTGGACGCAGATCATTAAATTATTTACCTGTGGGAATTTATTCTAAAAAACGAGAGATCTTAATTAAAATTATATCACGTACACCCTTTTCTAATGATTACCCAGCGATTTAGCTCCAGCAGTGTGGTCAGAACGCCCGCCCTTGGCCCCCAAAGTCGAGAGTTCGACCCCGCAGCGGTCAACCGAATAGCAAAAGGTTTAGATTGAAAAGTGTGCAAATATTTGCGATTTCTCATTTGTACATAAAAGTTCGTTTGTATATCTGCCTGAGCGATAATTTTCTCTTTCCTTAGTTAAATCAAACATAATACTTTCGTTCTCTGTTCGTCCGTCTGTCCCCATAACTTCTGTAATGTAACGTCCGTAATTTCGTTCGAATTCACGGCTAAAAGAACGGGTCGTTAATTCGTCCGTAATTTCGTTCGAATTCACGGCTAAAAGAACAGCCCCGGAGACGGGACTTGAACCCCGGATCACCAAACCCGAAACAGCCATTTCACGCATGTTGCCACGGCTGCCTCTCCGTGGAGCGCCAAAAAGATGCTTTAAATATATACTAGGGCTTAGCAAAGACGTGAACCAATGTTCCGTCATTTTTGACCTGTTGCAGCTAGTTGTAATAATATTTTTATAGAAACATCTGTATTCTTGTGAAAATTCATGATATTATGATAAACTAGCTATTCGTACCTGGCGTTGCACGGGTTAAGGATAAGTTTGTAGGGGGAACAAAGGTTCTATTGTTTTAATATTTTAAACAATATTTCCATTTCATCTAGGCTGTGATGGGATGGATAGAATATCCAGGGAGGAAATGTTGCCTATGTATTCCACCGGGTACTCAGGAATATTTATGCAAAATTTGGATCAGAGCTGTCAAACGGTACAGATTTACTTGGAAAGTATATCAAGGGGGCGGGTAAAAGGGGTGGAGGGAAATGTCGCCTATGTCACCAGCCGGGTCCTAAAGAATAAATGCGACAATTTTTGGTCAGATCTGTCAAAAGGTACAGATTTGTACAGAGAATAAACCAGGGGAAGAAGGAAATGTGGGAAATGTTTACCGCCGGGTCCAAACAGTGTAGATTTGTATAGATATAAAATAAAATTTTCTATTCCGCTGGAAGATTTTGAATCGAGACACGCTGAACAACTCTAATCATGACGCAACCAATAACTAACAAGTTGAGATGGCGACCATTTGCTATCAAATTATTTTTTTCAAAGGTATATTAGTATATACTTATGTATAAATTTTATGTATATAACAGGTTTGGAATTAAATCTTATTTGCAATGTTTTATTTGTTTTCCTGTATGACAATATTTTAACTTAAATTCGACAAAATGCCCATGCGACGAAAGACCCACATGACAATACAACCAGACAACATAAGATTCAACGACAAAAAGTCAATACTTAGATGATTTAAAGAAAGGTACGCCTTAAAAGCGTAATTTTCATTACAAAATAACACTTTTAAGGCGTAACTTAACCTAATAACCGGGACATATTAACAACAAAAATATTTGAAAAAATAATTATGAAATCGCTTTAAATTCATTGAATGATTTGGCGGTTAATTCATGGTGCAACATTTTTTTTTAAATATAATATTTTGATTTAAATTTTGTGCTACACACACAACTTAAGAAGGGGGCCAAGGAACAAAGGGCCAGGATCTTAAAATACTATGCTGAAGGCAGATAATTCACTTTTGTTTAGCCTAAGCCAACGTTACCTATCAAAGAGTAAAGGTTGTTATTACGGTCGTTAGACATATTTAACTGTTAATATTTGCGGATATTTTATACGAACCGTATGTTTTTCCGGGAAACGATTCTAGACGTTTCGTTGAATGCTTATTCAACGTCATCAGAACAATTTTTACCCGCGGAGGTAGAGGGCGGACTCTAACGTCACCTTTTTTAAATATACAATATACTCGTGAATTCGCCAAAGGCTATATGCAATATTTTCATCTATTGATTTGATGGGATACGTTTTTAAGAATTTGCGAAATAATCTTTTGCATACTCAGTAATTTGGTTATCATTATCAATTCATTAATTTATTATATTTTCACGTCATGTCTACGGGAGGAATGAATGAAAAAACTGGAAGTTAATTAGCAATTTGTTGATCAATACATAATTCAACAACGTCACAAAATCACTTAAAACGAATTAAACTTAACAGTATTCTTTAAATTTCACCGTTTTGCAGTATATCACTCGTAGCACGTATTTAGCATTCACTAGAACATTCCATCCAATTGTCGCTCGTAGTATTTATCGCATTTATTTTCGACGCCAATTAGGTACATCGCTCGATTATTAGCATTATTTATCGCTTCACAATTCACGACTGGCCACATTGGGCGTCGTATCACGTGTACTTCGCAGCCGATTTCGCACTGAACGGACTGTCAAACACCGACCGAACTCGCGTCGCGGCTCCGTTCTGTACTAACCTAAATGCTGATATTTTCGTACTTTCTAGATTATTCCAGTATTTAGGAGAAAGTCCTCTTCGCTTATCGGTTGTACCAGCCGTTTCTAGACATTTCCCGAAGGATTTAGATCACCCTAGATTGTTGTGGGCCGTTCTCGATCCTTCTATAGTGTTACATATTGCAAGGAATTCGGACAGTGCGTAAATTCTTTTTAGCATCTGGTTACAATATTTAAAGCTCTTTCTTAAAAAATACATTTTTAATATTAGTTTATTAAGTTGATGAATCTAATGTGTGGGCATTTTGTCGTGGACCTTTTGTCATTGAACCAAATTCCCACGAATCTGTTGTCATGTCACGCCTAACAACAGCTACCGGCGATAACCAATTATTTCTCTCTGTTAGTTTAAAAATAAATTGCCCATTACGGGAACACAATATACACAGTTTTCTGTGGGGAAATAAAATTTTTAATATGGAAATATACCTACCTACCTACTTTTTTTTACGAATTTAATCAAATTTCATCAAACTATTATTCGATATCAAATCCCAATAGATTTCAATAACAAAATTTATTTATTTTTGCTGTATCCAAAAGAAAGATAAATAGAATACTAAATTTATTGCTCGTTATTATTATTATTTTTTAAATTATTTAACTTTGCGACTACACGAGGCGAATGAGGATAATGTGATTATCAGCCTATGTATGTATGTATGTATTCTTATTGACGCTCTAGAGACCAAACTCTGGGGCCGATTTTGATGATTATTATGTTAATCGATATTTATTAACCTTGCAAGTGTCACTAAAGACATGACAGTCATCAAAATTCAATATGGCGACAACCAGACGCCATATTTTGAAAGAGAAAAAAAAAATTAAGTCGACGAACTATGGTGAAATGGGGTTATCATTGAATAGGTATTTGAAAAGTTAGGTTTTTGTTATCATTTTTCATTTCAAGTCGGTGAGCAGACATTCTCACTTATATTTTCAATACTTATTATAAAGCTGTGATAATGTTATTATATAATTGCATAATCGGTCTTTTAACGTGAAAAATAATTATCATAAAATATTTCAATATAATTTTTAAAATCGAATAACAAACCCAGAATTTTACTGCTTTGAAAGATAATTTTAACGACCGTTACTTAAAGCGTTACTCAATACTGTGAGAAATAACCTTATTTTAAGGATAAATATATAATAAAAAATAAAAAAAACCTAACTTAAATGTGTAAAATATAAAAAGGAAATTTAAAAAAATATCCGGCTGCGAAAAAAGTGAACTTTGAATAAAAACTGAAAAGAAAAAGTTCTGTCCAGTAGTTTAGAATTCTGTCTTGACTTGTTTTTTCTTTTCAGTTTTTATTTAAGCTTCACTTTTTATGCAGTTCGATTTTTTTATTTTATAAATTTCCTTTTTTTACATTACAATATACCACAAGTCTCAATTGCTGTAGCGTTATTATATAAAATTATTGCGAAAGAAATTATCTTAGAAAATCGATCCCGGTTCGAAAAGCCAGTGCCATGCTTATGACGATATATAATGATTAGATAGCTTTCAGTAAATCAATTATCCTATACATACTTTCCTTATGTCCATTCGTGTGTGAATTCGTGTTATATGTATATTCGTATATATGTATATTCGAATATACATATATTACACGAAGACATAAAACAAACAATTTTTTGACAAGTCTATCACGTGAAAGTGTGCGGTTATCGTGCCAAACAAAGTATATTGTTTTGAATTTTTGTTAATAAATAAACTGAGGTTATAAGAAAATTAATTTACTGTAATTTTCAGACTGGACTAAATAAGCGGATTGTATTTTAGTTGTTGATGGGGGGAGATCACAAAACGGTTATGTAAAATTATATTACTAAACTTGTTTTGCTGTTTCTGTCGCTTCAAGCACTATCACAATACACTATACTCGTATAGAAAATTTCAATTTGTGCACGTAGAAAAACTTCTCGCTTGATTTTTATCACTCGATTAATCATGAGTTAGTCACATATCGCTACAGTTTTAAACGCAGCTAACTGCACTGGTTAAACGTCAAAAAATATTCAATACGCCGCGTGCGTGCTAGCCCTATTATACCAAACATGTAGGTTTCGCGATGCTTCGAGAAAGTTCTTTACATTTCTAGCGATTCCTCGAAACTTCCAGTGCCTACTAGGATGCTCCAGTCGATTTTAGATTGTTCCCGAGCGTTCCAGGGATTTCGATGTTGATCTCGTTTCAGTGTGAATATAAATCAAAACCACGATATTTCTTTAAACGGATATTTCTTCTTCAACTTCGTGTGTCGTCTTACCGAAGGGTAGTGACTAATTCGTATATGCTGTTTTTTTATGTAAGATGTATTCGGTCACCAGCATTTTTCCTTCCTACCTACACCTCTGCTGCTTTCTGTTTTGGAGTGTGTGTGTCCGAAGTGTGTGACCTAGAGGGGTCAATCATACCACGGGCATTGCGCCCTTCAGCTCGCGGTTCCTTATTTTGAGAATGCTTTTTAAGCGGTCGGCAGCTCGCTGCACAACAACTCACAGAAACGTGCCAACTACCAAAATGTCGACCAAATTCAATTTAGAGTTGCGACAGCTTTTGCGAAATTTCGTATGTAAATACCACCTCCAGGTGGGGTGACCATCTGTAGTTTATTAGTTTTATTTTCTTTTATTAATTTGAAAAAACTAAAAATCTTTGTATAAACCACATTGATTGTTTTAAAACGTAATTATTACTCCCTTACTTTTAACTCGTAGCGTCAGCGGTTTATTGTCTGCCGGAAAAACTTTGGATCGATTTTTAACCCTTGTCCCGTGATCCAATCGAGCTGAAACTTTGCAGACAGACTCGTGGCGACGATAATAATGATCTAAAAAATTTTTGTTCAAAATAATTTAATAATTGTATATTAGTATAATTTTGATTTTTCGAAATTTTAATGGTTTTTTCACACAACTGAATGACCTTGACGCGTGCAGTAGGCACGAAACCTGATTCAATGAGAAAGGGAGTATAATAAAAACTTGGTTTTTATGGATTAGTTTTTAAGACGTAAATAGTCAGTACCTATTGTTTATACAAACTTTGTTAGTTTTCTCAAATTAATAATTATGTCCAACTGAAAATGTAATGCTATAAACTTTTGTAGGGGCGAGTACGGCTGGTAAAGCAAAGATGTACAAAAGTTATCCATAAAATATTTTTTAAAAATTCTTCTTCTTCCCCTTTCCTATTGCATCGGGGTCCCTGCGCATAAAAGGTTCCAACTTTTCCTGTCTTGGGCTTTTTTCTCTAGATCAGCCTTAGTTGCAACTTCGCTTCGCAATAATTTCTGACGGGCCATAGCTAGTTACAATTATGATAAACTGAAGATCAGTTAATACAGGATTTAAGTGTTTTTATTAGACCTCTTTTCTAATGGAAAAACAATTCCACTCTATTTTCTAGAACAGCACATTCGTCCTTCTAGAACAATCGAATGGTTTACGTATCCCGAAAGGGCTGGGGGAGTTCGCAGACAATTTCAGTTATTTACATTGCATTTCCGTATTAATGCACCGCCCCTGGCATTCGCTTTGGACCCCGCCGCTGGAATTGATGTTCTTATTTCGCAATGGCTTCGTTCCGGGTGCCTTAGACCAGGCTCAGATATTTTTCTAACACGAGGAAATAACAGAAGGGATGCTCGCGACGTAATAAACCTCCGCGTTTTCTTTCAAATTATAACTTCTGAGCTTGAAAGGTAGACAGAGCGCAATACAGTAGCAGAAAATGCGCTGAATCTACGCTGAATTATTTCCGCAATGTTTCTAGATTAAGTAAACAAACAAAAAAACTCTATGGACAAAATCCAGTAACTGTGTTCTCAGAACAAAGATATAAAATATTGTTAAAAGTATATCTGTAACAATCAAATGAGTCAATAAAAACGAGTTTTGAGTTAAATATGCATAGTTCTTTAGATACACATGTAGCAAGTAAAAATTAGGTGAGTCAGAAAATAAAATAAAATGCGACTATTTTTTAATTTTCTGAAAAAGGACAAATGACGTGATAAATAATTTGAAAAATTTGGCAAGAAACAAAGGCATTGTTCAACGTTCTTGTGCAAAAAATAGATAAATATAACAAAAGCTTTAAGAGATACATCGTAAACAAACGAAATTCCCAAATTTTGTTTTTATCCCTGAAAACTTGCATTTTTTACTTTCTTTCTTTTAACTCGTGGCGTCTGCTTGCTTGCCAGGTGAAATAACTTTGGATCAATTTTTAACCCTTTTCCCGTGATCCAATCGAGTTGAAACTTGGCAAGTAGACTCGTGGCGACAAGAAGATCTATCAAATTTTCGTTAAAAAAATTTAATAATTATAGTATAATTTCGGATTTTTAGAAATTTTATTGGTTTTTACTCCCTTTAACTTGTGGCGTCTGCTTGCTTGCCGGCTTGCCGTCAAAAAAAACTTTGGATCGATTTTTGACCCTTTTTCCGTGATCCAATCGAGCTGAAACTTGGCAAGCAGACTCGTGGCGACGATCAAGATGGTCTATCAAATTTTCGTTAAAAAAAATTAATAATTATAGTTAATTTCGGATTTTTAGAAATTTTATTGGTTTTTTCAAATTGGAATCATTAGAAAAATTTGATTAGCAACGGCGCGGCGGCCCGATAACGTCGCGGAATATTTTCTAATTTTGAATTACTCCGTCGATATAATAGGTACACTACGAATTTCGAAAATTTACAAAAAAATTGGTTCACAGATGACAGCAAAATTGGGTTTTTTGGGAAAAAATCAAATAATAATTTATTTCTTTTAGATTTCTGCTTAGTTTTGAAGAATTTTCATTTGACGCGTAATTTTCATTTCTAGCGTCAATCATTTGACGCTGGAAATTCATAAGGTACGATAATGATGATAATTGAATCTATCAAAATCTTGACATCTCAAAGCATCTGACATTTTAGAAATATATTAAATTTCTGTAAGTTTAGTGTTATGTTATATGTTTTAATTCGTCTTTAATTATTGTTATATTTTACAAATAAAGGGAGTATAGTAAAAACTTGGTTTTTATGGGTAACTTTTTTTAATCATTCGGTTGTTCCTTTCCACAGATGTACTGGTTCAAAAAAAGAATTTAAAAAATGATAATAATCATAAAATATTTGATTGTTACAACTACTAATATGTTTCACCTATTTCAAATATCACACTGCAATTTGGTAAAAATATCTAAATTATAAAAAATAGCAAAAACTTACCTCGACTGCGTCGTACCGAGGCCTAGCAGAACTGGTCAGCAATTGTTGCGTTTTCCTGACAACCGCTGCGTACGGGTGCTGATCCAAAGCTGTGCCATTGTTCCTAGTTTTCTGGTACCCACTCAGCAGAGTCAAATACCCATTCCTATGCAATATCATCAGGTTTTTATAATCCACAACCCTCACGTTACCATTGGCGTCGATAATATTATAGCCGGGCTTTTCGTATACGGGATTTCTATCGAACTCGGGGTTGACTACCTGCTTCAAGTAATACTCCGACTGTGTGCCGACTTGACTCGCATCCTGGTTTCGATACTGCCCGATCAGGCTTTGGAAAGTTCTCGGCTGGACGAGGTAGTCGTTTTGATTTGCGGGGTAGTTTTGGGCGGTGTTGACAGCCGCGGCGTGGTAGGCGTCGGGGACGATTTGCTGGAGGTTGTCTTCGGTTGTAGGGGGCGTCGGGGTCAGAATTGTGGCTTTTTGATTTTTTCTCGCTATTGCCTCCGCTAGTGGTCGGGAGGTTACTATTAGCGGGGTGATTGTGGACTGGGGTGCGTCATTCGGAAAAAGGACGGGGCCCTTTCTGTAAAGAAAATATTAAAATAAATATTAAAATAGTGAAGCTTAGCTTAGCGAGTGGCTTGTTGGTCTTGTGGTTAGGACTCTCGCCTCGTGATCCAAAGGTCGCGGATTCGAATCTCACTCCAGACGAGCAAGTTAGTCCTATTTTCGTAGCACAAGCGTTTAGCTTAATTTGAAAATAGTAAGAATATTGATGTGACACGATTCCGTGTTCACATCTCTATTTAAAAAAAAAAAATTTTTTAAAAAATGAGAATTGAAGTAAAAATCAAAAATTATGATATATTATAGATGTCTCGTAGAGATGAAGCTATTTTTTTAATGGAAAAGTAGGAATGAAAGTCTTTTATATAGGGATAGGATAGGGATAGAAAGGAATGGGGCGTATGGGAATAAAAAAGAATAGGACGCACGGCTATCGGCGAATGTATATTTCTAGTGAAAGTATATATTCCAACATAACTTATCAAACTATTTGTTGACATATATACAACTTTCAAAAAATTTACAGATATGATAGTCTGGCTTGGGTGGAATTGGTGAACGTTAAATTATGTAAAGTGATCACTTAAGCCAGCCATAAATTAGGCGCAAGTCCAATAAACACTCAAAGAGACTTTTATACCTACTATGTATAAAAATAGCTTCGTCTCTATGAGACATCTATAATACGTATTGATTAATCATGTCCCCCTAGGGATAATCCATAATCCAGTATTGCGTTGTTGTAAAATTTAAACGTACCTACTCAAAATATTCTGAATATAAAAGTTAACAGCCTAGTTTATGATTTTTTTAACAGAGATGAAAACATGGAATACATGTTTTCATCTCTTTTAAATCTCTGTTCTTATTGTAGTATACTTATATTGTATAATGTATTAATGTTTTATTTTAATGTTTTATCGTATATTTTAACTGTACTAATCACCTTGTCCTAAATTACTATCCATTAGGGTCATTCTGACCTGTCGGTAGTCTTTTAATTAAAAATAAAAATAAAATAAAATAAATAAATCTCTATTCACATCAATTTACTTACTATTTTCAAACTAAACTAAACGCTGGTGCTATGAAAATAGGACTTACTTGCTGGTCTGGAGTGAGGTTCGAACCCACGACCTTTGACGACCCTTCGATAACGAGGCGAGAGTCCTAACCACAAGACTAACAAGCTACCCTATGTTAAGCTGCCTGATTCTATGTGGCAGTCCTATAAATTATTATAAATGAATTTTTATTAAAAAAAAAAATTAAGAACCCTGACAGAATATAAAAAATAATATTTGAGAAATGTATACAATTAACTCTATATTTAAAAAAATATACCTTTACGATATTATACCTACCGCATTCGGAAATAATCTTTTCCTTCATCAGAATAATAAATTCGAAACCTAAACATAAAATTATTATCTTTTTAATCAAAAATATACATAAGTTTAGAAAAATATTGTGTAATTGAGTGTAAAATATATAAAATTATTAGTTGAAAGATATTGAAAAACTAGCTGTTACTCGTCAAAAACGACGGAACAATATATATTTAAAGTATCTTTTTGACGGTAAGCGGAGAGGCAGCGGTAGCAACATCGCTATCATTGCCGCCTTCAGGCTTGCTGGCCCGGGGTTCAAGCTCCATCTCTAGCTGTTTAATTTGTTTTTTAAGCCGTGAATTCAAAGGAAATTACAGACGTTAAACGAAGTTACGACGGACGGGTAGACGGACATATAACGAAATTATTATATTTAGATGACCGTAAATGAGTCGAAAATATCTAAAAGTTTCTGCTTAATTTATATAATATATAATAATTTATATAATAAAAAAAATAAAGTTTCTGCATTAATTAAATTAAATGTATATATGTTACGGCAAATGTACATTTCTAGTGAAAGTGTATTTTCTAACTTATCTGACCTTATATTAACTTGGTTAGGTTAGGTTACGTTAGGTAGTTAGAAAATGTAATTTTGCTATAAATATACTTTCACTGTAACAAATACCTACATACATTATACGTTAGATGTTTAAAATGATTAATTAATTGGTACAGTTATTATGTATGATTCCTCTATTACCTATTTATTCTCTTATAAGTTAGTTGAGACGCGTTTCACCTTATCAAAGTATTATCATTTTACCTTAATAACTTTAATTATTTGTTTTATACATTATACGCATCTTTGGATGGGTTAAAATACATTTATGTATAAAATACATGTACGTATTTTATACATGCCTAAAATGCATAAAATATTTAAAACAAACAATTCATTTTTATTTTATTATTTATTTATTACTTATATAGTAACGTGCATTTCATGAATATAACATTCATACAAATGAGCGTTTTATTAGAGAGCTGACGCTTGTGCTTATGGGAGGAGTAATCACATCAGCTTATTTCATGGATGTTTAATAAGTTGTTAAAAATATTGAGAAAAAAATAAATAAATATACAGTGAAGCTTATGGCAATTTCAAGGGTTTTTTTATATTTTTTTAGTTAATTTTGAAATGACGTAAGGTCTTGAACTTTTTTAATTTTTCAGGTAATGAATTGAATGCTTTAATTCTTACAAAAGAGTAAGGGTTCCGGGCTGCACTTTTTTTATTTACGAAGTTAGAGAATCCATCATATATTTTCTTTAATGCTTTGTAGTATTTATATTCTTTTTTAAATTTTCATAACAGTAGGGTGTAACAGAACCAGTCTACAATGCCTTACAGGCAGAGGTAGATTCTTGCTAAAATATGCCTAAAAATATTACAAATTCGTAACAAAAGGTACTAACAGGTAACAGGTGTACATTGTATTATAGATACGCAACAATAGATAACATATATGTTTTAACATAGTGATTATGTATCACATGGGTTTAATATAAGAAAGCGAAGTAGTGTTAAGGTGATACTTCTAAATTTACTTCTGAGGTTGATTTTTTATTCGTATTTAAGTGTTGTAAGAAGACATATTTTGGTTTTAGTTTTACTAAAAAATGTTATATTTATATTCATTTCTGTATCAATTTAATTTACTGATCAAGAATAGATTTTCCGTTTGTTTCTGTACTTTTCTATTAGTCAATTAATTGGTGATATCGAAATTCATTTTCAATTTCTATTTATGTTCGGAAATTCTTTTTTTCGATGGTTAAACAATTTGAGATCTAAGTCTTAATACTTTTTTTTCTCAGTTTATCGACTAGGTTTATTAATTTCTGTCTGGTATTGACGTAATATTTGTTGATAACATTTTTATATACAGGTACATAATATTTTCTGAGAACACAGTTACTGGATTTTTCCCCAGAGGGATGATTAAGTATATAAGATGATAAGTATTTAAGATAAATTACAGAAGTCGCACAGACATGAAACTATTTATATGAGAAACATGTATGGAAGTCTTTGTGAAGGATGGCCCAGGGGTTACAACCTGTATGAGCTAGCTAAAGTGATCATTCTACACAATGCAATGTTAACCAATTCCATCGTAAGAACATCCACACATTATCAAATTTTTGAAAGTCTTATATTTGTTCCAAATCTAAAAACCTTTCGTTTATTTGAAGCGACTCTGCTAGAGACATGTGCAGTCTTTCTTCATGAACTATATTATACATAGATTTCGAAACTGGTAATGATTCTTGTATATTTATTTCTATGTGAGACTTCTGTTATATCATTCAATTCAATTCAATTCAATTTATTTCACGATAATATGTACATGACAAACAAAATGTTTAAGGCATACATATTAGGAAGTATATATCAAAAATGAAAGTATTTAATAAATTAAAAATAACATAAAATCTGGTCAAAGGTGTAGGAGAATCCCGCTTCGGAAAACCCCCTCAGACACATGGAATATATCAATACCCAAAGCAATTTTGTTCAGCATAGCTGTGGCTCTTCCAACAGGCATAACCATCGGCAGGTTGGTCCTGTATATTGGAATGTGAAACAATCTATGCTGACGATGTCTAGTGTAATTATCAGGAACATACAAACCAATGCTCTGCATAATTTCAGGATTATCGATCATACCGCGCAACAATCGATAAAAATGTGTAATCAAATACACATTCCTTCTAGTCTCTAAACTATTGTAGCCAAGCATACCCTGGAGAAACTCGGTTGGGTAAAGCCAAGGATAATGCCCGTACTCTCTCATGTAGAGATATCATATTTGTTGTTGAGAGTGGTAGCAGGAATGTTGTTGTTTATGTAGATAATGACTGTTGCTTATGCACTTGTAGTAAGAACTTGCGAATCCCGGATTTTAGTCTTTAGTCACATGAGGACCCGCGTAAGATAATGATGAAATCGACACACCTTTTTATGGAAAAAATTAAAGAAACTCACCGTCCGCTTTCAGCCTTTTGCCTCTTAACAAATCGCTGTACGAATCTGGTCGCCGCTTCTGCTTCATCATCGCCGTTGCCTGGAGTCTTCCTGTATGGGTGAGGATTGTAATTCCTGGGCAGCAGGAACTTTTCTGGAGACGCCGACTCCAGCGACGCCGACAGGTGACAGAATACGGCCAAGATCACCAACGCAACTATTAAAAATGTACTTTTGCAACAAATCTCCATTATTGAATATTTTGATTTTCAACTGTCGATTTCTTTAACAGTCACTTTGTAAATTAATGTGGAATTAAATAAAAAATAAATCACTTTTGTCCACTTTTAATTTATTTTTTAGTATTTCATTATTTTTAACATTTTTTTGCACTGCTTTCTTTAAATCACTAAAATAACGTTAATTTTCAGATTTAAGATATATTATATTATTAATCAATCGCAGAAATCATTCACGATGATCATTAAATTGGATGAAAAACATTAACTTTGTTACCTTTTCGCTAAAGTTTAATTATAAGTTTAATTTTTTTAATTTTTTAATTTTTTTTTAGTTTAATTATAATTTTATTTTTCACTCGAGTTTCGAGAGTAACAGAATATTAAATAAATAGGGTGAATTATTAAACTTTAATTAATAATGTCTAACTTTTAATTGTTAATTACTTCACTTAGCGATGAGAAATTCCGTTACTCTGGAAACTTAAGTAGTAAAATATAAAATTATTATAAAACTTACGTAGAGGTAACAAAGTTTATGTTTTTCACCCAATTTAATGATCATTAAGAAATATTGTTTAAAAAGGAATCAAGAGAAATGTTTTTAAATTAGACCAAATTGCTATGTATTTATCAGAGGCGTGCAATGAGTACATTGAAATATAACTTTTACGAAAGCTTATTTTTCGAACAATAATCGAAATAAAAGATGCCTATATTTTGTAATATTTCTATCACATTATTGGGTTTTAATTTTTTTTTTAATTTAATTTAATATTCTGTCACATTGATATTTAACTTTCATTTTTCTTCCAAAATATATATTTCGGTAAAATTCATACTTCAATTTTTATTAAGATTTTAAAATTTTAAAATGTGTATTCCAAAAGAAAGCGTAAATTATGATAATTTAATGATTATACTTCATTTGAAGAAATTATCACACAGAAAAAATATCAGCGACGTAGTGTTCCTATTTAAAATTATTAAAAGTATGTTGGAGTATATTGTTTTTGTATAATACACCAAGACAAACGAGATATCACGGAGTGTTCTTTGTAGGGACCCACAGGAATAACTATGCATCAAATTCACCGTTAAAACGACTCCATCGCCTTGGTAACAAATTCTCGAAATTCGTAGACATTTTTCGTTGTAGGAACAACCCGAATTTAGTCACTGCAAGCGACTGTAAGTGTAAAACGATACAGGGGTGTAAAAGTCATATCGAATGCACATTTAACCAGAACATCTCTAAACTGCCACAAAAATCGTTGAAGTCACAACACCGTCACTAGATTAAAAATTAAATGACAAACGTACCAAGATGCGCCCACACGCAATAAACATAAATGTACAATTTTTACTCCCATTATATTAACTCGTGGCGTCTGCTTGCTTGCCGTCAACAAAAACTTTGAATCGATTTTTGACTCTTTTCCCGTAATCCAATCGAGCTGAAACTGTTAAAAAAAAAAAATTATAGTATAATTTCGGATTTTTAGAAATTTTATTGGTTTTTTCAAATTGGAATCATTAGAAAAGGTTGATTACGGCGGCACGATAACGTCGCGGAATATTTTCTAAATTTGAATTACTCCGCCGGGATGTATAATAGGTACTTCACTACGAATGTCGAAAATCTAAATTGACTGACAAATGTTTTTTGAATTTAATCTTCAAAGCATGAAGTGTCTTATCAAAGCTCAAAACATCTGACATTTTAGAAATATATTAAATTACTGCAAGATAAGTGTTATGTTATATGTTTTAATTCGTCTTTAATTGATGTTATATTTTACAAAGAAAGGGAGTATAATAATAACTTGGTTTTTATGGGTTACTTTTTTATTCTATTTTATAAAACTCCCAAGGTTTTTCTATAGATATACAATTTTAATGCTATTATATACAGCTCCCTGAGAACCAAACACCTTCTCAGAACTACTGAGATAAAGACTCTAATACCCAATGTGGGCAAAACCCTCAAAGACAGAATACCCAATGCGGAAATCCGCAGAACCTGGTGATGGGAGAGGGTTTCCTATTATTATATTTTATTTTTTAACAAAGAGATCGACCACGGACTATTATGGACCCAGATAAATGGTCCTAGAGTGACATTAGAGGTGTGATCGGTTGAAATGGAAAAGAGATAACAGTTAATAATTATTGAAACAAATCTCAAATAACGGTTTCTGTCTAACCGGTTAAAATAACGGTTTTGACCATCACTAGTGTGAATATGAATGCTATGCAATAATACATAAAATGTTGGTGACTTATATAAGTCAGCACACTAATAATGTCGGTTACTTTTCTCCCATCACAAGGTTGTGTCGCACATATAATTTGTATTGTGCTGACCTTAACATTGATACTGATATTCTTGCAGACACCTTGTCTTCGTTCAAAAACTCACTCATATACAACATCCATTTTCTAAACGATGACATGAACCTATAGATCCATTAAATCAATCATTCATTAAATACTTATCGCACACACTCAAACACAAAATATATAATATACATAAATGTACATGTAAAATATAATTAATTGCAAAAATACATGTTACTAGAGCGTGCCGAAGACACTTGTAATTGGGATAGTGGGCATAGTCTTCACTATAATGTTTATTATCAGAGTATCATGTACCTATTATCCTGTTAGTGTCTCTAATAAATTCAAAAAAAAAAAATTCCTGGGCATGGCATGATCCCATGGCACCGGTTCATCTAGGGTTCCGGATTCAATTCCTGGTTACGATCCATCTGTGTACTTTTCTCAAGCCTGGGTGGTTTTGTGAAGTATTTCGCCACAGTAATTGGTCCTTGTGGCCAATTGTAGTGTAGAAAATTAAGGTAAAAAAATTTAATTTAAAATATCATATTTCTCAATCACTTACTGAATCGATTTCACTTTGTGCATCAGCCTTAAGGGCCGGCGTAATGTCACTTGCCCCGAATGTAGGTCGCTAGACCGGTGAGAACGTGACTTAACAATGGTTAACATGGGAAATATTTTTTTGTTTATATAATATTCTGCTAAAGTGATATATCTCTTGATGATACGTCACTTTAATTGAGAAATAAATCTTTTTAAAAAGGTTACTTACTCACTTACACTATTGCACACCTATCTCTGTTCGTAACAAATATTATGTAGGCACTTTATTGAAGTTTGGATTGACGTCTGTAGGCGAGCTTTTTAATATTAATATTTTAATATTTAATCAAAATATCAATGTGTCAATTATCAAAACACATTTATTGTAGGCGACATCTGTGGGCGAGTCTTTTTAATATTAATCTTTTAATATTTTACCAAAATATCAATGAGTCAATTATGAAAATACAAATAATGCTCTATATAACAATATCCGTCACTAAAATTACAAGATGGCTCCAATAATGATGATATAAAATAATAATAAGGTATATATAATATGCAAAAAATGTTTTATTCTCTATGTGATAATGTCCGTCACTATCGCTGCCCGACGGCGTAAATAATGATGAAATATATTTAAAAAATACATGTTTCTCTTTGTAACAATGTCCGTCAGTAATGCTACCAGATGGCGCAAATAATGAAGAGGTATAAAAAACGAGCAATTCTAGAAGTAACAATGTCCGTCACCACTACGCTAGATGTCGTTATTTTCAAAGCCTCATTTTGCGGCCGAAATATGTAGTAAAAATACGTAATTTTCATGAATTATTGCTAGTGTTTATTAATTACCAATATATCTATACGTATGAAAGGCGTGAAAGTACATATTTACATTTGAAGTCCTTTAAAAATTCATAATTTAAGTAATTATTCATTTGAAAAAACTAACTCCCTTTGTTTAAAACATTTTGACTAATTTAACGTGGGACTGTTGCGACTATATTTCCGACACGACGGACAAACACTAACGAACCGATAAAAAAAAGTAACCCATAAAAACCAAGTTTTTGTTTTACTCCCTTTTTTATTTTATCAGGTTTTGTGTCTACCAGATGCGTCGCGGTCTTTTCATACAACTTACAGAGTTGTATGAAAAAAATACTATGATTATACTATGATTATGAATTTTTTTAACGAAAATAGATCTTCTTGATCGTCGCCATGAGTCTGCTTGCAAAGTTTCAGCTCGATTGGATCACGGGGAAAGAGTTAAAAATCGATCCAAAGTTTTTGCGTCAAACAAACAGACAGACGCCACGAGTTAATATAAAGGGAGTAAGAAAGAAGGAATGTTATTTACCAAGCGTCTAATATTATCGAAATATAATTAATATAAAGTAATGCCTATGTAGAACGGGAATTTTAATTGTTCTCCAATAATCTTTATTTATTCATCAATATTAATTATATCCCCATTAATGTAGTCTCCATCTGATATAATACACTTGGATCAGAGCATTTTCTAATCTTCTAAGGACTTCAAGAACGCATTTTTCAATATGGAGTTTAGCTCCTTCATCAATTCAATCACAATGTTGGCAAAATGTTGTTTTTTCATGATTTTTCTTTTTTTTCTGATCATCGGAAACACAAAGAATTCGTAAAGGGCCATGACCGATGAATACGGAGGCTGAGGTATCATAGCGGTGTTGTTTATTGCCAAGAATTTTAGAATTTGTTTTCCATTTTTCCGTAGGTAAATAATCACTGAGCACGCCAAAACACGTACCTTTCCAACGAACAACAGTAAAGTAATCATCCAATATGTCAGGGACAAGCGTTTTAACACGATAAAAAATTGTGGCAATTTTTTTATCAAACCTCGTTAACGAATACGTCTAGTTTAATTTTTATATACTTTATTTATTTTAAAGTTTAAGAGTGCAGGTATTTTATTATATTAATTTAATGGATAACCACAAAATTTTTGGAAAGTTTAAAAATATATAATAAATACGCTGCGCGCGGTGTACTTAACCGATAGAATGCGTCAAACGCGTTGTTGCATTACCGTCTAGTGTAAAGTGGTCGTACAACTTTGTCTTTAGATAGATATCGCATAGATATCGTTCACGCAAACTATTAACGTGTATAGGTACTTGAAGTCAACCTGTGCCGCAAAATTATATATTTTATCTCTGTCTGCTAATTTTTAAATATTTTAATAAATTAGCAGAGAAAACATTAACAATCACTGAATATTACAAGCTTATGTGATTATCGAACAAACAAAAACGAAATAACAACCGGTAAGTGTTTTTTCTTGAATGTTGCTCGTAAACTTCGCTCATCCCCCCCGTTGTCCTGTTCTATTTGCCGAAGTACGCCTCAATAATCCGGATGAAAACAATATTAAATGATGAATTTTATTACGAAGATGTCCGGACATATTACCACATTCACTTAAGGCGATCGTCCGCCAGAGTGAGAAAATTTCACCATTTTTTCTCGTATCTTGCTTGTCTTGCGTTTTTTATCGTATTTTTGTACGGAAATATATCATTTTAAATTTTATTCATCAGGCTACATATATTTTAAATACGGATATCTTATTAAAATGACACAATTAATTAATAAACTACCAAACTTACGATGCTTTAAAAATAAAGAAAATTGCTACACTTTGTGGGTTATTTATGACTGAATGGTCTCGTGGGTGTCTTTTTTTTTCAATAATATTACAAAAGAAACGATTGTACTAAACTTATCAAAATTATTGCATAATCTGTGTGTTTATTTACAATTTATGTGTTTTATATATATTTAGAATGGACTCAGGGTAGACATAGGTTATATATTATCCCGTTAAAATAAAAGGGCTTTTCGTGGTGACCTATTTTACAACTAAAGTCGACGAAAAAATTGGATTTTTTACGAACGCTGCCTTAACGGTAAGAGATATTTAAATACTTTCTATGAAGAAGATGTAGAACTTAAAAATTTCTATAAAAATGTCCCTGACGACATATATCTGTATGTTAAGGTTAATACACAAATTGATAAAATGTCATTGAAACGATTGAATCATGAAAACAGAATCTGACAGCTGACAAGAATTCAAAATGGCATGGTTAGTTATGGTATCGCATTTCCGCTACATATTTCACTACATGCTACGTGCGCAACTTCCGTTACAGTAAAAAAAATTACCCTAATGCTCCAAAAGAAATTATAACTTCAAAAAGACTACCCTGACTTTTGTATCGAGTACTTTACTGAAGATGGTTATGTAATTGTGGGTTCATTTTTTGGACACGCAAAATACGCTCGACTAATCGCCGACTACTGAACTTACACATTTTGCGAAGCTTGAGCTTGAGAGCTTCAAAGGTATGAAGAAATTACTTGGAAGTGACTGTAACGTTTTCGTTAGGGTTCATATTCAAAAATGAAGTCGAATAATTATCTAATAGGCAGTTAGGTACTTCGCGATTGAATCAACATTATCATTTCAGAATATCTTTGTTATTCCTGTCTACCGGTTGGAACTCGCCATTTTGTATTCTCAGTTCATTAACTTCACCATTGTTGTCATCTGCGATCGGTTCTCACGTTTCCTTTTCGTTTGACACGGGCGCAGAATGTCTCTGGTAAAAGTGAGGTTATGATGACGCTGTTATTTCAAACAAACGAATGGCGTTTGCCGCGTTTTAACACGTCAGAATATACGTAAAAAGTATTCGTCGAAGTGGCTGCAATTCTCACGGATTCAAACCGGCAAATAATCTTAATAATCAATGCAATTCTAATACAATCGGCATACACAGTAACAATTACTTTTTTTATGATATCGATTTGTAATATCTAATGAATCATTTTTGAATGACGGAAATGAATCATTTTTGCAACCTTTAGTAGGTAATTAATATCAATAAAAAAAGCATATATTTAAAACAAATTTATTAAGGATAAATTATAGAAGTCTCATAGAGACGAAGTTCATAGATGAGGAAAGTGTATGGAAGTATTTTATACGATGGCTCAGGGCTTATAACCTGTATGAGTTAGCTAAGGTGATCACTCTACACAATGCAACGATCACCAATTCCATCGTAAGAACATCCAGACATTATCAAATTTTGAAAGTTCTATATATATGTTCGAATCAAGAACCTTTCATATATAACTATGGTCTCTGTTAGAGACATATGTTGATTTTTTCTCATTAACAAGTTACTATACACAGCTTTCGTAACTAGTAATGATACCTCTAGGTATATTCTATTTTTTAAAGTGGAGTTTTTTTAGCAATATTCCTTTTAAGGCGGTACATTCACTGCAAATGCATATTTCGGCATTTTTCACGAAAATGTGGGTTTTTATTATTCATTTATATCAGAATTTATATGATAGATTGCAATTTTTTTAGGGCGATACCTTAGATAGAACCTTTGTTCTTATATAAAAGTAATAAACTGAATATTATTTACAATAATTAAGAAAAATATAGGCATTAATCTACAGGCCGCGGCAAAAAAACGTTTTTAATGTTCCCGGGCAAAGTGTGATTCGTTTAAAATTGTATGTAAGCATAATATGTTTTTTCATACATATAAAGTTTACTTAATTATCTAGAATCTGTACGTAGGAAATTAAGAAATATTCAATATTAAAAAAGATATCATTTTTCAAACATGCTTAAATATTTACGATTTTTGGTCATTTTCAAATGTTGTTTATTCATATAAAAAGATGATTTTAAACGATATATTGTATCTATATTCGCACTTTGAGTCTTCATTCACTATTAAAAAGCTAATTTTTTATAAAAAAAACACGTTAATTAATATTTAAAAATAAAAATTCTATAGTATGAAATGTTTCAAAAAATTACGAAGTTTGCAGATCACAATCCGCGCGCCAGCCGGGAGAGGCGGACGCACTCGTGTAGTCAGATCATTTTTTCAAAAAAAAAATCACTCTAAAACGTGTTTTTATGCCAAATTTGATTTTAGTTCAAAATAATATCATATTATATATTCGAAAGCAATCTATTCGTCGCAGATAATAATGTTTTTTTTAACTAGTTTTGTATTAAATTGCATTTCTACTCATAACCTAACATTGAACGCATGTCACTTTTGCTGACTTGCTATGTTCACTATATTCGTGTTGATTTCATTGTTATTTGAAAGTCAAGTAAGATATTAATTTACGAGATAATTTTTGAAATATAGATAAATGGTTTTTAATTTTATTTTTAATTCAATACATATTGTTGTAGTAGTTTTTTGTTTATTTTAAATAAAAATTATTTAAATTCAATTATTTTCACAGGTGTTTTGACATTTCAGTCGGAAGTCAAAATAATATCTTAATCTGCTTATTCGACAAAAGTTTTAAATTAAAAAACAGTAATATAAGAAAAATTGTTGTTTACTTTTTTTTTACAACACCTAAATAATTGGAGAAATATACATACGCTTTTTTATATTTTAGACTTAAAAAATTTAAAATTCTAATAATGGTACGCATGCATGACTTGCGTTCCCATATATTTTAAACGTCGGTACTCCATATGTTTGTCTCATTTCCTCGCAACCTTTCTATCTCACAAGGACATGTAAAAAATACGCTCTTGTAAGGTTTATCTGATATGACGTTTGTTCATGTCTCGATCTCGTATTGAAGTAGCATGATCTATCCGACACATATCGCCACTTTGACAGCTTGATAAATGTATGTACCGCCTTAACACATATAATCTTTCGTATCGCATAAGAGAGAGACGTCTCTGTGAGACTCGTATAATTTATATTTAATTAATTAATCATCCCTCTGGGGACAAAATCCAGTAACTGTATTCTTAGAAGTACTTTCATATATTATTTTGTTTGATACTTTCATATATTGTGTGTATAAAAGTACTGTTTAAAAAGAGGTAATAGTCTTGTATAAATGATACATTTTTATGCCATTTTCAAAGAGCTATCAACGTTACACTAAACGGTGAGCGGTGAAATAAAAATCTTTGAAAAATCAAAAATTTAGTTAACAGGCATTTATGATGACGGGCTCGAAAGTGTAATGTAATAGTTTCATCAAAAATAGTTGTTTTTAAAATGTTCCCAATTTTATAAAAAAGCTTTTTTTTCCAAAATGGATATGATACATTGTAGACATTTCATTTCTAAATAATTGTTTGCTTTTTTTCTATGTCTCTAACAAACGTACACCGGGAAAAGTTGCGTCTCACTTACGGAGGTGGAGAGCTCTGGAAATAGCTATGGAAATAGACATGACGCGGCATCTTTTTTTTTCAAAATTTTTCCAATTTGTTCCCAATCCAAATTGCCCAAATAATATGTAAGTACCCTAATAAGAATAAAAAGTAATTAATCACCCCCTCGTAATAAATCACAGAATTTTTTTACGTAAATTTTAAACCCTGTTAAATTTTAATTATTTTATTTATTGTGAATAAAATAATATTAATCTCATCTTAATAAAAATAATAATTCTGCCTTGAAACTATTACGTGAAGAAAAAGCAAGCGGTATATTTTAATATACTACAGTTGATTCTCGTTAATTCGAAATTCAAGGTACAAAAATAAATAAAAATTAACCCATACAAACCAAGTTTTTACAATACTCCCTTTCTAATTTTCGGGTTTCGTGTCCACCACATGCGTCGGAATCTCCATACAATTTACTGATTTGTATGAAAAAACCATTAAAAATTTGCAAAATTCAAAATTATACTATAATTATTATTTTTTTTAAAGAAAATTTGATAGATCTTCTTGATCGTCGCCACGAGTCTACTTGCAAAGTTTCAGCTCGATTGGATCACGGAAAAGGGGTTAAAAATGATCCAAAGTTTTTTCGATAAGCAAGCAAGCAGACGCTACGAGTTAAAAGAAAGGTAGTAATAAAAAACTAACCCATAAAAACCAAGTTTTTATTATATTCCCTTTCTTTGTAAAATATAACAACAATTAAAGACGAATTAAAACATATAACATAACACTAAACTTACAGTAATTTAATATATTTCTAAAATGTCAGATGTTTTGAGCTTTGATAAGACACTTCATGCTTTGAAGATTAAATTCTAAAAACATTTGTCAGTCAATTTTCGACATTCATAGTAAAGTACCTATTATGTATACCGACGTAGTAATTCAAATTTAGAAAATATTCCGCGACGTTATCGGGCCGCTATGCTAGTAATCAAACTTTTCTAATGATTCCAATTTGAAAAAACCAATAAAATTTCTAAAAATCCGAAATTATACTATAATTATTAATTTTTTGATATTATTATTAATAATTTGATAGATCTTCTTGATCGTCGCCACGAGTCTACTTGCCAAGTTTCAGCTCGATTGGATCACGGGAAAAGGGTTAAAAATCGATCGAAAGTTTTTTCGACGGCGAGCCGGCAAGCAAGCAGACGCCACGAGTTAAAAGGAAGGAAGTAAAAATCACGATGCGATTGCGAAATTCGCCAAAAATCGTAAAATTCATGAAGAAAGTCATTAATTTTTTGAAAAATGTTCGTATTTTTTTTGCATATTTCAAGAAATCATTTCGAAAACGCAATATTTATTACGCTAGTACAAAGATGGTAACATTTATATTACTAAAGTAGATATAACTTACGTACCAACCCATACGATATTGAAATATTTGCTATTCTCACTTGCGAAAAAATCGATATATTTTTTTTATTTCGTCAAATTTCCAGAAAAATCGAATTATAGGACCTAAATTTACTATACCAGAGGCTAATAATTATTTCTAATTACTTATTAACGTGGTTTTAGAATTTTCGGGGTTCATCTACTATAAAACAAACATTTTGAGATTTTTTTATCCAAAAATTTCGAATTATCGGGTTCGAATTAACGGAAAACCACTCAGAAACTTCGGAATGTTTTAAAAATGGTTTAAAAATATTCACTATCAATGCGTTAAAATAACAATTATTTGTGAAGATGCTACGCACTAACATACTACATTACTGTCTAGCGTGAAGCGACTCATATGCCTTTGTCTCGGTAGACAAAACATTTTTGATCAAAAAATCAGCCCGTACAATTATATAACATCACAGCCAAATAAAATAATATCAACATCGAGAAAATATTATCACGACTGACTGTGAGAGTTGGTCCATTTTTCACATGAAGCAGTTCGTGGAAAAGGAGTCTCCCACGGTGTTATTTGAGATGTTTTTCATCTCGTGGAAATCCTACACAGACATGCAATACATCCACATTGGAAATTGGAACCGCAGATATAATATATTATGCATACAAACATGTGACCTTTTTAATAGGAAATGTTAACCTAAAAATATACACTTTCATGTGGCAACTTTTGTCGTGAAAATGTCGGACTTTTCAATTTGATATACAAAAGAAAAATTTTAAAAACCAATATCGTACCATATCTGCATTGAACACGTATTTTGCAATAGAAACAAATATTCGTAAAATATTTTTCAATTGAGAAAAAATTCAGTTTGAAACTGTAAGAGTATCAGTAAAAAATCAATATAATCTAAACTACTCGTTCGAACAATGCTGTATGAAAGGCAATTTTTATCTACATAAAATTTTCCTGACGATAGTCTAATTTATTTTGATAAGAATTTAACATTACCTACTTAAATTACCCCCACAGATTAAAATTAATCTTAAATATGTATTTTATCAATTTGTGAATTAACCTTAACTTTTTTATAGGCCTTTACTTATCTCTTAGTGTTAAAGTAGCGTTCGTAAGAAAAGCATTCGCTCGACCGTTTTTTCTCGACTTTAGTTGTAAAAATGGTGACCACGAAAAGCTCTTTAATTTTAACTGGGTATTATACAGCTACCCTGAAAGTCCGTTCTAAATATTGGTAAAAGAATTTTTGAAATCGGATTAGTAGTTTCGGAGATTATCTCGTACATCTAAACTTACACACCCACGAACTCTTTACATATTAGTATTGGATGATTTTTTTATTGTTGGATGTTGACATTTAACTATTACAATGGCATATTCCTAAGTGTCTATTTAATAAATAAAATACAATTTTACAGTTTAATAAAATAAAAGTCATAAATATATTGACCCCAAATACCTACATAAAAAAAAGTTCCGAAATAATAAAATGTTGATTAAGGAAAAAATATAATTTAAGTGTTTACACAAATCTGGGAGCCAGAAATCTAGATAGAAAATTGGTGATTTTTTTTATGATGTTTTTTTCTTAGCAATTACAACAGGCATATTAAACTATTATTTTATTGAAAAATATTTTTAAAAAAATGGCCGCACCGTTTCCATTCTCGTGGAACTCCGTGTCTCAGACGCAACATTCCCAGTGCACGTTTTTCCAAAATCTTTTTGATTTCAAAAAATCTTTAAAAAGGTCAACGTGAAAATAAAAATTAATAAATAAATATAAGGAAAAATTCTAACGCATTTTTGTAGCTAAACATCTAAGTAAATATAAATATAACATCAAGGTATTTTCATGAGAATAATAGGTAAATACCCTACATGATAAAATACCACACCTACATCCTCACCCTGACACAACGCTCCTCAGCGCCATCTTGATTTATAAATTGTCGATAAAGTCGACAAAATACTGCTTTACCTTAAGAACCGATAACCATCTCCAAGTTAAACCGTCAATCGATAGAAATCTGTTTTATCATACGTACCTACCAGTATTGATAAGAGCGGAACAAGCTTTGACCGACATATGAATGATTTTTATTTGAATGGGAATAATAAAAAAAGTAACACATAAAAACCAAGTTTTTATTATACTCCCTTTCTTTGTAAAATATAACAACAATTAAAGACGAATTAAAACAAATAACATAACACTTATCTTGCAGTAATTTAATATATTTCTAAAATGTCAGATGTTTTGAGCTTTCATAAGACACTTCATGCTTTGAAGATTAAATTCTAAAAACATTTGTCAGTCAATTTAGATTTTCGACATTCGTAGTGAAGTACCTATTATGTATACCGACGGAGTAATTCAAATTTAGAAAATATTCCGCGACGTTATCGGGCCGCCGTTGCTAATCAAACTTTTCTAAAGATTCCAATTTGAAAAAACGAATGAAATTTCTAAAAATCCGAAATTATACTATAATTTTTCATTTTTTTAACGAAAATTTGATAGATCTTCTTGATCGTCGCCACGAGTCTACTTGCCAAGTTTCAGCTCGATTGGACCACGGGAAAAGGGTCAAAAATTGATCCAAAGTTTTTTTTGTCGGCAAGCCGGCAAGCAAGCAAGCAGACGCCACGAGTTAATATAATAATATAAAGGGAGTAAAAATATATGTTTAACTAAACCAAATTCAAATAACACTATTTTTCTTATTCTTTGTTTATCATACATAGTTGACACATTTCTATTTTCGGTTGGGTAAATTTAAAACATTTTCAGTGACTTTCAAGACTCGAATTTCATCCCCGCAACTGAACACATAGTATCAGTAACATAAAATAATCTGATTTCAACTTGTGTGCGCTCGATATACTTTTATTACATATTATAGTGACGAGAGCACCATTTGCTGAATATTCAACTCAAGGGCGCTTTACGCCACCGTACGTTGTACGATTTTAGAAATATAATGTTTTGAAACCAGTGACATAATACCCTTTCATAGTTGAAAATTCATGGAAATTTAAGCAATTTTTTACTCACTTATTTATTCTAGATAACCTAGTCGTACATTCGAATTAAGAGGGTACATTAATTTTTCCAGTTTGATTTTCGATTTTTCGAGTTTGAAAGGAAAGTAATTGCGTTTTTTGGTCATGGTCATGGGTGCAGGAATCTAATAGTCTTTTTAGACGTTGCGTAATAAAATACTAAATTGTAATAGGCAATGTTTATTAAATCCATTGTGTTTTGAATTTAAGATTTGTTTTTATTCATTGTTTTCATTAATTCATAATATTAAAAATTTACTTTTAATCTCGCGATTTATGGTAGGTATTTAAGCTTTTCCAAATAGAGACAATTTTGGACGATTTTCATATTTTTCAAGCTGATATATTAAATATAGTGATCTATCAAATTTGTGAATGGAAAAGACGAAACAAACCTAATGTTTCGAAGCGTTCGGTAATTCATTCATTAGGGTCCAAAAAACTACTTTCTATTGCTACAAATTGAACCACCAAAATCTGACACGAACGTCAAATGTTGAGGACCTCGGCGTTAGATTTGTGAGTATCCCGACATTTTACAATCACATATATATCAGATCAGAGGTAAAGTGTTAGGATTTGTTCTGCGTACTGCCAGGGTTTTCTAAAATACCCTTTAAAATACTTTACAACTCCTTGGCTTCACATGAGCTTAAGTAGTAGAATGAGCTCTCTTGTCATAAAGTCTAAAAGTAGTTTCTGAGCTATCTCTATTCAACCGAGTTTCTCCAGGGCATGCTTGACTACAGTAGCTTAGAAACAAGATAGAATGTGCATCTGAATACGCATTTTAATCGTTTGTTCTGAAATTATGCTGAGCATTGGTTTGTATGTTTCTAACAATTGCCAAAGACCTAAGAATTTATTAATAAAGACTAAGAATTAGTCAAAATAGATTGTTTTACATTCCATTATACAATATATAGAACCAACCTGCCGATGATTATGCCAATTGGAAAAGTTATCGCTATGCTGAACAATATCACTTTGGATATAGGTAGGTAAATCTATTCCATGTCTCCGAGGGAGTTTTCCTAAACGGGATTTTCCTACAGTTTTGACAAGAGTTCTTTCTGTATATTTAGAATTAAATAAAAGTTACAATATACATGATAATTAATTAAATAGAATAATATATATATGCATTTAATTATAGTTTATGTAATGCATGTATTACTTATTGAATAAATTGAATTGAATTACAAAGAATACAGAGCCGTGGAATTGAAAAAAAAATGAACTCATATACTGTTTTATTTTTATGTCTTGTATATCGAACTAGATATCAAGGCAATAATAAAAATCGCTCTACTACACTGGACAGGACATGTCCAAAGGATGCCTTCTCCAAGGTACCCATATATTGCACCGTACCAGCAGCCCCAAGGGGAACGATCAAGAGGAAGACCTCGAAGCAGCTGGGGATATTATATTAAGAACGACGCGAGAAAACTTGGTGTACGGATATTTCTACGGATATCTATACGGACAAACATGGCGAAAACTACTGCATGAGAAGGCAACGATCCTCAATGAATCGTAGCCACTTGATGACCATATTGATTTTATTAAATTTACAAATTCAAGATTTTAATGGCCATTTTTTGACATTCGCGCGAATATTGTTTTGATATTGTTGATGAGATTTTTATTGTTAAAAAAATCATATACAGGGTGTCTCAAAGCTAATAGCAAAATCTTCGGGAGAGCCTTTTCGTCCAATTTTTAATAGAATTCTTTACACTTTGGGTGAAAACAGTTACGAGATAAGTGACAATTTTGGCATTTAAATTTGTTTTTACTTATTTTCAGTAAAACGTTGGACTATTACTACAGTAACTTATGTAGAATATTAAAAAATTATTCGCTTTGATAACTTATTTTCAGTAAAACGTTGGACTATTACTACAGTAATATGTAGAATATTAAAAAATTTAAGTCAAATAAAATTATTTAAACCTTGCAGAAATTTGAAAAAAAAAAATTTTTGTCATATAATTTTACTTTCGGGAAATAACTCTGTATCTTTACACACTTTCTTGAAGTGTTACAGCACATTGTGGCAAATGTGTGTATGGTTTTCTATATGCATTTTGATCTCCTAGCCGTATTAAAGAAATAAACTTTGTCAAATGTTAATTTGAGGTCAATGACGAAGCTATATTTTTATGTGGGAAAGTAGGTATGGAAGTCTTTTTTTGAATGTTAGGGCTTATAAAGCTTAGAGTCCTATGAACGCTTAAAAAAGACTTCCATACCTACTTTCCCACATAATAAAAGCTTCGTCATAATGAGACATCTATAATATATCTGGGGATAAAATCCAGTTTTAAGTTCTTGAAAAATTTGGACATAGGTACTTAGAAAAATGGAAAATTGTTTGGTGCTCGTCTTTTGCGCCCATCCTATGAATTAAAAATATGTATATACCTACTAGCTGTGCCCGCGCGGCTTCGCACGCGTAAATATTTAGTACACCGTTTGGATCGTCATAGAACTTTCGCGAACCTTCTAGAACATTTTCCTTCTAGAACTTTCAAGAAATTTATCGAATGTACAGGAACCTTCTAGACACACCGACACATTCACACTCAGTTTAGAACCTTATAGAACTTTCGGGAATTTTCTAGAATCTTCTCCTTCCAGAACTTTCTAGAGCAGGTTTTTCCGGAACCTTCTAGACTCACCGACACAGTCGGTGCACCTATTATGAAACAATCTGAAGCACTTGCGGCCTTCCCATAACAAAACAATGTACTAGAAAGCACATTTTCGTCATCCACTCCCACCCACGCACAGCCACCCCCTCCAAACTCGCATATTTTCGATGTGACACTAAGGGCTATCCACCACCATAACCACCGTTGGGTGGTTGTGGCTGGTTGTGGAGAAAACTTGGCGGATAGGGAAACACGGGTTTCTTTTTATATATATATATATTGATTTCACTTTGTATTTGTACAAATAACCTATGATTCTTACCTTTTCTCGCTTACTCTGCTATTTTCCAGAGCAACACAATATTCTTTGAATCTCGAGTTGTACGCGAGTTGCGAAATATAATTTTTTTTAGTCTCTCGTACGCGGATTGCGAACAAAAAATATTATCGTGTCCTATACGCGGTTCGCAATCAAATAAAAATTCAGTTGGAAAGGTGCACACATTGTTACAAAACTGTACATTACTATAAACCAAATGGAAATATATTTATGTTGTATACAAAATTTTGAGAGAAAGTTACTACATCAATCACAGTTATTATATATCATTACAGAGACAAGCAATTGTTCGCTCTAATCGGTTAGGTACTACTCAATGAAAATTGGTTTTGTTAGAATCAGGTAGAATTATGAAAAGGAAATGAAAACTTGTTTCTGTAAATAAAATATTTTTAAAGCTTATTTTTTGTATCTAAAATAGGTTGCATTTTGATAAAATAAATTAAAATGAGGCATTCTGAATAAGTTTTTGAATTTTGACAATATTATTATTGATGTTAAAAAGTTGTCAGTTATGCGATAAGGGTTAAAAAGGCCTCGGAAAAATATTTAAAAGAACAGTCAATTTTTAAAAAAATATATAAAAATAATTTTATTGTTTACTTTCAAATATTATTGAAAAATAATCATGTCATAACGTCCATACAGTTACGTAAAACCCACAAAGTGGAGCAATTTTCCTTACTTCTAAAATATCGCTTTGGTAATTTATAATCGACTTATCGATTTAGATAATGTCGTTTTAGAAAAAAAATTAAACGTATGAGACCTAATGAATAAATTTTTAAAGAAGCTACGAGAAAAAGTGCTAGCATTAAATAAATTATATATAATTTTTAGCGAAATTTAAAATAAATTATAGTTTAATAATTATTATTAATAAAATTTAAAATTAATTAAATTTTGATAAAGATTATTATTATTGAAATTTAAAATATATATATTTTTTTAAATATTATTATTAAGTTCTGGGGGTTAATTATTGTTTGTGTGACAGCTGTTTCGGCTTGCAAAGCCATTATCAAACAGTGAATATATCACGTATAATCAACTTATTTATAAAATTTTAAGTTACCCCTTACCCTTTAGAGTAATTAGATATTTTTGGTGAAGCCCTATATTAATGTTCGTTTTTCACGGGCACTTATCATTTAAAGTGCCTTGGTTTACAAAATTCTATGGTATGCTTCATTATCAAAATTCCCCATTTTCTGTTAAGTGATTATATTTAGTTGTTATTTATAAATATTATTTTAATTTATGTCCTTGACTTTAGGATTTTTTAAACGTATTGAGAAGTGGAGAGAAGTTGAGTATTAAAACTTTTATGTTTGGATCATTTGTATATTTATTTATTTTCAGTTACTCGAGTAAATTCATTCTAAAACCTTTTGTTTCTATGTGTAAAGGTGTTGGCGGGACGTGGTTTTCATTTAGTAAATGGGCCGCAAATTTTGACTCAAAATTTTTATTCGTATAGCAGCGCATGTGTTCCGAGAATCTAGTTAAAAAAGACCTTCCCGTTTGCCCAATATATGTGGCATTGCAATCTTTATGATTAAATGTTAATTTGTATATGCCACTATTTTCTAATTTTGGTGTTTTACTTTTAGAGTTTTTGAGGTTTGTCCTGTATTGTTATTGGTTCGAAAAGCTATTATTAAACCGAATTTTTTCATTTCATTAGCTATTTTTACTGAAGTTGGACCGAAAAAGTTTATGCGTGCATATTTATTATTATTATATTTTTGATTAGGGTATGTAAGATTAATCTTATTTTTGTATTTTTTAAATTTTAAAAAAATAAATATGGAGTTCTACAAATTAAACACAAAACCATAAACGAATAAAAAAAAAATATATAATTCTGATGATTTTAATACGCTCGATGTTGGCAATTAAGGCTCTTTTCATACCCGCAAGAAACAACAATCGAGTTATTCTTGTACCAGTCTCTCAAGTGCGCAACCATGAGATGCGACGTTTATCTGCCCCTATTTTACCATATACTTCCCCCTGCATGATTAGTTGGTTTAGACTATATTTTTGTACTTGTATTTTTGACTCTCATAATATGTTCG
>JADDOH010016901.1:0-16679 GCA_016648135.1 Agrypnia vestita | reverse complement strand
GAGTAATTGAAATTTAGGTTTGGTGTCAGAATTTCAGTGGCAGTGAAACTGAGCAGTTGATAGTTGTATTTTCATGTAAGATAATTTAAAAATATACATATAAAAGGACGAATTCTACATTCTGTGAACGAAATAGTCAAGAGAACTTCGTTGATCTGATAATGTTTGTTAAAAGTCGATTTCAAGCGTATGAAGCTTGCAGACCTATGTGCTAATGAATACAATCGAGAAGGCAGAATGACGCATAGACAACAACAAATATTTTTGGAAGCTTGACATTATTAGAAGGTTTATTATATGACCCAGAAATAGAGGACTCCATGTAAGTATTTTAATAAATTGTATTAATTATTTAAAATAAAGAAATCTCAGTATGCCTGAAAAGAAAAATATTTGATACACGTATCCTACCGATGTTGACATATGGTCTAGAAACAGTAACGCTAACAGCAAAAAGCATACACAAATTAAAGTGTACACAGCGGGTCATGCAAAGGCAGATGCTCGGCGTGAGCCTTCGAGATAAAATCAGAAATGAAGAAATAAGATGCCGAACAAAAGTTGTTGATATTATGGACCCTATTGCAAAATTAAAATTGCAGTAGACTGGACATATGGCTCGACAGGAGGAAACTAGATGGGCACCCAGAATCCTGCAGTGGAGGCCTTGGACGAAAAGTAGAAGCGTCGGAAGACCTCCCAAAAGATGGTCTGATGACATAGTCCAGCACACAGGAATAACCTGGATGCGAAGGGGGAGAAACAGAGATTATTGGAGGAAAATGGCAAGAGGCCTATATCCAGCAATGGAGGGAGGAAGAAGATTAATTATTTAAATGTAAAACTACAAAGCGTTCTTCTCAAAACTACACTTTCAAAAACAGTGATCACTATTTTAAAAACTGCTAAACAGATTTACATGAAATTTATACAGCATTATTAGGCATTAAAAACTGATGATTGATCGAAGGACTTTTGTTTTTGGCTGAAATTTTTTTTTATAAACAATTAATGAGCACTTTTTTTCCTCAAAATACGTAAATAAACCTTCAGAGGCCACCATCTTTCTAAATTTGAAAAAAAAGCTTCGATTAAGCATTATATAAACTTATAATCTAATTAAGATTAAACCACTAAGGGCCGGTTATTTCAAGTTGGATTAAAGTAAGCGTTGTTTTAAAGCATAGATTTTTACGTTCTCCACCAATCAGACGATCCGTTTTCGTAAAAATCTATGCTTTAATCGACCGCTTACTTTGAGCGAACTTGAAACAACCGGGCCTAAGAAGTACCAATGGTCGCCACAAGGCACTATTTATAAGAGAGGGGTCAACAATCGAGCTGATTGATACCTTGGTCCAGAATTAATATTTTTATTTGAAATATTCGTGAAAATTACTTAATATATATTGTATTATGTGTTAAATCAAAAACATTATACAACAGTTCAAAAAAATTCTTAAATGCGCTTCTTACTTGTACCTCGAGTATTTGTGCGAATTTCATGATTAAATATATAATATTGGATATCCAAATTACTTTTTAAAGGATCTCTGTATTAATTATTGAAACAAATAAATAAGTTGGTAAAAATATATTGAAGAAAAGTTTTGGGATTTTATAAAAAAATATGTAAAAATGTATTTAATAAAACAGTGGGTTTTTTATAATAATGAAATAATAGATATTGTTTGTTTTTAAGTTTTCAGTAAAATAAATCTAATTGATGCGTAACATTCAAACACATACATATTTCAATAAAATTAAGTAGTAAAAACTCGAGTTATACATAGTCACTGCACCTGCAAAACGGCTGTATGCAAGTTTTTTTATGAATATATTATTTGGGCCTTTTACAGATAAATTATATTTCATGCGAATGCAATGAGGAGGCCAGAAAAAAGCAACTTTCGACTAAAAAAATGTGTTGCTTAGAATGGGCCAAAAAATAAAATTGGGGTGAAATCAAATAGCGATGTGTTATTTTCAATCATGAGAGCAAATTCAATATTTTTGGTTCACATGGAATCCAGTACTTTGTTTGTGAGATGAATGTTTAAGCAAGGAGTGTCTACAGAAGTGAAACATTCTCCTGAAAAGAATCTGGGGATGTTTTTCTTTTTACGGAGTGGGAAAATTGGCTTTTATTAAAGAAACCGTGAATTAAAAATTAATTATATTATATTAAGTTTTGTGTGTCAATAAAACATCCAGAAGACTTTATTTCCATCGATTGAAATGCATTGTTCCCATCTATAAGTATTATTTTTTTCTAGCAATGTACTTATTAATTATTAACATAAATACAATTTAAAAGAAAGAGTAACTTATTAAATAATTATTTTTAGATAAAAGGATTTATAAAATTAATGGGATGATGATAGCATTGGATTAACCTGGAAACAGTCTACACCTGAATTGTATAGAGAACCTATGATATAAAATGGCCATTGACATAAATACATTGAAGCCTGTGTCAAATCAAAACCTCAAGAAAATGATTGAAAATGTGTGGTATGAGGAAATTTCAGATTATCTCCAAAATTTGGTAAATTCCATGCAAAGACATATTGAAGCCGTGATTTAAATAAAGGAGGATCAACAGGATACTAATTATTATTGTTTTCCTTAGCTAATAGTAAAAATTAATAAAAATGTAACACATAATTTTTTTAATTAAAAAATAGTGAAAAAATATTTTTGTATTATTTTTTCCAAAAAAGTATAAGAAATACTAAAAACACCCTCTAAAGTATTTTCAGTTCAGTTAAAAGATAAAATTGTTATTTTTCCAGTTTAAACATTGTTACTTTATAATTTTATTTTATAATTTATTTTTTCACATAAACCGTGAAAAAATCTGACAAGAAAACTATTATTTTCAGGGTAGACACCTTTCTATGCTCGCCACTGTAGTTATTTATAGGGTCTTTTGGTATTTAAAGGGCTTACGACCTGTTGCAGCTTAACATAAGTGATCACTTTACACAGTGTAACGTTTATGATTCCACCCATGATCAACTACCACACCTATTGAACATTGGAATGTTGTATATATCATATTTATGTGCCAAGTTTTGCTTTAAACTAAGCTATCACCATCCCTAATTGATATTTGTCAAGCCCATAAAGTATATTTATATAGATGTCGGCGTTGATAATGAAATTTCTATATTTTTGCTTAGAGTATGGAGCAATATTCTTTTTATATGTATGACATTCTTCCAAATTATTGACATATACACTAAAATACGCCTGAAAATTATTTAATTTTTTTTAACTCCTTTTTTGAACAGTTTTATTATATTCATATAATAATTTATCTCTGAGGCATCTATAATATATACATGATGAATGACAATCCCTCCGGAAATAAAATTTAATTGTGTGTGTGAAAATTTGAACATACATACTCAAAAATATTGTGTATATTTGTTTTAAATCATTTTACAATATTAGTTTAAAGACAGCAAAAATTAATGCTGTTAAAAAGGTTATGTAAAATATGTAACTGAACTTCCAACAGCTTTTACAGATGCAGTGGTGATAATAATGTAAAATATTTGAGTACAACAGTAAATAGTCTTGTGTAAATCTTTCTAATTGTGGTTGGTTAGATTCCAATAATAAAATATTGAAGAAAATCACAATGCAAAGGAGGAGGAAAATTAATAATAATATGTCATCGACCAAAATAAAAAATATTGCATATTCTGCTTTCTATTTGCTAACCTGACCATTTATTTTTAAATTAAATTTTTTTTTTTTCATAAAAATTCAACCGTCTGATCAGACAGTTTTCTCACATTGTGTGTGTGTGGCTCTTGAATAATAATGGATAATGTCACAATAAATAATGTGAGTTCAATCTTAATTAATGCAAGCAAAATAATATTTTATGAAAACATAGAAGCATAACATCATTTTGTACAACTTAAATAAAGTTTTTAAAAGGCAGTTAAATATCTCAGAATTTACATTTAATTAAGTCTTATTATATCTTAACAATAACGCTATCTTGCAGAATTTTAGAATCCTAATTTGTTATGTTATAAATATAATAGCATAAACTCATATAATAAACTTTATTAATTAATATAATAATTGCAGGAATATAAAGTAATATTTTGTATTCTAGTCTGCATTCTTTTGATGTATTTTTGCAGATAAATTGATTGCCTGTGAAATATATTATAATTTCTAACATTACCAACTGAGGATATTTACAAATGTACATCCTTGAAGCTCAATAATTACGTTCAGTTTTTGAGTGTTATTAAAAGGCCCTCGTCGGGTAAGGTCTGGGATCAAACCATGAAGCAGTCAAAGGCGAGTCATCGCAGTCTTGTGATAGCATAAATACTTGACACTCCCACCAACTGTCACCTAGAGTGCTTACAGCAGCTTGCTACACTATACATACTAGTAAGTGACATCTATATGCTCAGCTGGACATAAAACATCAATTACAGGATAATAAATGTATAATTTACTCAGGGACACCAGGGTTTTATCAGTACTAAGATTCTTCAAATTTCTTCCTAAAGTCCTCTTCGATTACGACTTTTACTAGAATAAAACGTTATATTGAGGAACCAGCAAAGTAATTATTACATAGTGTGAATGAAGTAGAAAAGCTCAAATGCACGCAACGATCCATGGAGAGATCCATGCTTGGAGTAAGCCTAAGACGTAGAATTAGAAATGACGAAATTAGGCGCAGAACCAGAGTAGTGGATATCACGGATCGTGTAGCGAAGCCAAAATGGTAATGGGCAGGACAGTTGCAAGGCAGGATGCTACAAGATGGCCTCCCAGATTTCTGAAATGGAGACCTTGGGAGAATAAAAGAGGCATCGGAAGACCTCAAAAGAGATGGGCCGACGATGTAGCCGGTGTGGGGGGAAAGAAATGGCTACAATTAGCAAACAACAAGGAAGGATAGAAGGGCATGGAAGAGGCCTATATCCAGCAGTGGAGAGACGAAGGCTGATGAAAAAGAAGAAGATGAATGAAGTAAGGATCTCAGTTGATAGAGCGAACTACCGTAATAAAAGATCTTGGGTCCTCAGTGGGTACAATGTTTTATTTCAGAAAAAATGCATGTTTACTTTGCCGATTTTCAGTGTCATATTTTCTGTTTTGAATACCAACGAAAAAACATTTTTATAAAATCTTGACGCATTTAAAATAGTTAATTTAACAGTAATCAGGAATAACCAACTAAAACATTTTTATTTATTTGTTACATGTAACCCTTATGTTTCAACACAGCTTTCCCACATCTATTTTTCATAAACTGATCATGTTTTCACTAATTAAAGTATGCAGGTGTGTGTGTTATGACTGAAGGAATTTAACTTCTACTTTATTTTCACCGGAATGAATTGGTGTACTGTATGAATTTCACTTTTGGGCCTGAAGCCTAAATTTCTGCCTAATTTAATATTTGCAATTTATGGTTAGTAAAATTTTTTAATCGAACCTCATTTATAATAAAATTCTCATCAACTAAGCAGAAATTTAGAAACCAGACCTTACTGTAAACAATATAAATTAATGGGCTTAGTTTAGCCATAGAAAAGGTATCCATTTGTTGAACTTATAGTGTACGTACTGGTTTACAACATACATAAATTTATTTATTTTATCAAAATGAATGAATGTTTTAAAAAAGTGAAATTGCTGGCACCAAAAAAACTGTTAGCCTGTATTCAACTAAAAAACAGTTCATCATACAGATTACCGGATCTCATGGACTCCATTTGACATCAGAAGGATCTAAGCAAGCGAAGTTTCATGATATATTATTATCCACAAATTCTATTACAATTAAAGTAAATGCGTGCAGAAAAAGGTTGTATTTGTGGAAAACATTATAAACCATGAAATTTAAAATAATCACAACATTAAATATCTAAAGTGAAGAAAGTAAAACGTAGTATGTAGAACAACTATATTATTCTTAATAAATGTTAATCAGGCATCAGGTATGTGATTTGGTTGTGTTTTTTGGGCAGTGGACCCACTAGGCTGCTCCCAACCTCTCGTGTTGATGATGTTTCCTTGTCCCTGAAACAGGAAAAAATATAATGGATTTTATATTACACAAAATAAAAATTCGTATGTATAGTTGCACTTAAAATGAATATCATTCAAAAATGTATTGTCTACTTCACGAGAGAACACACCAACATTATACTCATGATCCACCCTTTACATTTTATTTTTTGATTCTATCTACGTGCAGCAATACATATCGCTTGTAAAATCTGTGGACATTGTAGATAGTCCTTGTCCTATTTAATACTCATGTGTAAAGATTTTCTTATTTATATTGTCAGTTCCCCGTAAATAAATAACTAAACTGAGAAAAAATATCACATCACTTTATAAAATCTCACTTATCTACGATCATATCATGTATCGAGAAAGGTAACATTTCAAGTTATATCACTGATTAGCTTGTGCATTATTACAAAAGCAAAATATCTCCCCTTTTCTTATTATAACAAGATTGTTATAATGAAGAAAGGATCCCGGAGATGGTTTGGTCATGTGGAAAGGATGGTAAAGAAAATTTATGAGGCGAGTTTTGAAGGTAGCAAAAACAGAGGGCATCCGCGAAAGACCTGGCATGATCAGATACAAAAAATATTGGAGGATGGCCCTGATAAAGGCTTCAACAACCATAGAGCTTGCATGAGAAGATGTATGAATGTGGCCGAATGTCTCACTCATACATTCTACATGAACAAACCATCTTGGATTTTTTTATTCCATCTAACACGCTACAGCCAGCATTACATTTAATTTGTTCATTCCTCATTCTATCTATCAAAGATTTAGCAATTGTATTTCCAGCGCATTCAGTCTATTTTCATTCCTTTTTTGTCCACTTTAGACTTCACTTCCATGCATTAGAGTTGGCACCAGAACTCCGGACAAACTACGCACAGAATATTAAATTGATTGTTTAAAACAGCACTATAGGCGACACTACCGTTGCAAAATATTTTTAGTTATCCAAAAGTTTTTTTGAACATAGTGAAAAATAAAAAAAAAACACAAAAAGGGGACACCCTCATACAAAATTAAAAATTATTCATGACACCAAAAGGCTGTTTCAAAATGGCAAAGAAACGTAATACTTTTCTGTTTTTTCTCTCTGGAAATTAAACCTTCTCAATTTGGAGCAGAAGATACATAATTTGGCAGTCGATTAGCACGCAGCTCAGGCTACATCAAACTACACTATATTGACATTAATATTAATTTAATAATATCCTGTAGTTTTTCACGCGGCTAGAATTGTTATTAATTATACAGGGTAGCTAGTAGCAAAAGCTTCAGGGCTTCATTCAATTTTAAATCGAAAATGTTCTTTACAATTTGGGTGAAATGGCAACGGTTAAGAAGATATGCAATTTCAAGTTTGCATTTTAATACTTCTAGTTTATGTTTTGTAAAAAATTAGATCATCACGAAAGCAATTTGTGTTGAATATTACGCTTTGATACAAGTCAAATAAAATGATTTGACTTGTATCAAGCTTGTTGCAAAAAAATCTGATTCAAATTTCTACATGATTTTAATCATTTTATTTGCCTTGTATCGAAGAGAATGAATTTTTATTATTTAATATAAGTTAATTTCATGATCTCCAACGTTTTACAGAAAATAAGACAGAAATATTGGAAAAAAATATACAAACTTTGATGTCGCTTGTCTCACTGTTAACATTGCACTCCAAGTGTAAAGAATATTTTCTATTCAAAATTGAATGAAGAAGACTCCTCTGAAGTTTTTTCTCCTAGCTAAGAGTCATTCTGTATATTCTATATTTTAGATGACTTATAAATTAATATAAACTTTTTCTAATATAATTATTTTATTTGATATTTTTTCAATTTAACACAATTTTAAACCGCATCTTACACGTCTCGGACACACATCATACTGTCCCCTGCAAAGAATATGTTTTTGTCTTTCACCCCACCCCACCTCATATTTAGATGATTTTTTTTTATGATCTTCAAACATTGTCAGCATTTTATTTTAGTTGAGATGCCTTGGTATTGCGAAAATATTTTTTCTTGTGTATCTACTAAGATACCAAACACCAATAACAGTTTTATATATTACACCACCACCCACAATTGTCCTATAGAATATTATATACTTTTATAATGCACTTTTTTTAATGCAGTTTCACATCATATTTTACCTGGGAACTTTCTGAAAAAAAATTGTATGTTAAAATATTTGCTGTAAATTTTAACCACTGTTGAGTGCCAACACTGTATATTTTTTCCTACCCACCTCCCATATTACACTCAACCACACTGTTATGACCTGCCACCGCGACGGTGCATATTTCGGGATAATCCAAGATGACGGTCCCGGTGTTCATACAATAAAAGTAATTATTTCACGCCCTGATTACGATTACGATATAAAAAATAATTCACACCTAAATAATAAAAATTAAATAAAATATTGCATTTTAAAATTTCGGCTAAACTTCATTTTATGGCCTCACTCGATTTTCTTAAAAATAAGTATCCTGGCATAGTTGAGTGCCCTGATGTCAAATCTGAAATCAAAATTCGGCGGTCGTAAGTATTTAAAAAGTTTTTACACTTTAAAGTTTGGAGATTTTCCATACGTTTTGACATTTCAATAATTTTATCTATAATATATATGACGCGAACCGTAGATAATTTTTCACAAAGATTTTTTCTTTGAATTAGACAAATTGAAAAATTTTGCCTTTTCTCAGTATACGGGGCACATTGTTACGAAAATATACACTCATATTGATGAAAATATTTTATTTTTCTTTGAATTAGACAAATTGAAAATTTTTGCCTCTTACCAGTATACGGGGGCACATCGGTACGAAAATATACATTCATATTGATCAAAATATTTTATTTTTCTTTGAATTAGACGAATTGAAAATTTTTGCCTTTTTCCAGTATACGGGGGCACAAACCCGCGGAACGCCCCCACGACTGCTTTGCCACCAAACCATAACACGAGTTAAAAACCTGACGGGCCGTAGCAGGCGAGTACAAGGGGCACAACCCCGCGGAACGCCCCCACGACTGCTTTGCCACCAAACCATAACACAACGAGTTAAAAACCTGACGGACCGTAGCAGGTGAATATACGGGGCACATTGGTACGAAAATATACATTCATATTGAAAATATGTTTCATAGTTATAAGGAAATAGGCACAAAATGATCAATTTTTAAATATATGTTTTATAAAAAATGATACTGTTTATAAAACATACTTTTGTCAAATCTACGTATTTATTATTGCATCATGATTTTTTTCTTAATTATGGTTCATACCTTGCTAGAATTATTAATGATTTTTAATAAAAAATATCTTGGTGAAAAATTATCTATGTTTCGCATCATATTTATTATAGATAAAATTATTGAAATGTCAAAACGTATGGAAAATCTCCAAACTTTAAAGTCTAATAACTTTTTAAATACTTACGACCGCCAAATTTTGATTTCAGTTTTAACATCAGGGCATCAACTACGCCAGGATACTTATTTTTAAGAAAATCGAGTAAGGCCATAAAATAAAGTTATAGCAAAATTTCTGTAATTATACCATAGATTTTGAATGTCAATTATTACTTTCAGAACCATAAAAAATGGTATATAGAAGAAAAAATGCAAACCATAAACAATAATAAATATTATGCAACGTAAATTTTGTTTTTCATGCCATCATCAAATATTTACGTAAACAGTAAAATATAGAAAAATTAATAAAAATCCAAATTATTTGAATTCATTAAAAAAATATTTAAAAAATCAATTATTAATAATAAAAAAAATCATCAAAATAATTACATTATGTTAATAAAAATAAGCAAGGTAATTTTGTGTAACAAAAATAACCGTAATCTAAATTAAACAAACTAAACCTAATTTCATTCAAACCAATCAAATTTCTAAATTCAATTTTAAATGAAACGCAAGTAACAATAAAGTTTTCAGATTCGTCAAGACAAAAATGTAACAAATTTTATATTCGTATGACTCAGCTAAATTAAATATATATTTTTTAAAAACAAAAGCATTCAAACTATCAAAAATCAAGTCTATTAATAAAATACAAAAAGTACCTATGTTCAATATTCATCATATTTCTTTCCCCTATAAATATAAATTTGTCATGTAAACTTACACATCGTCTATGATTAACACATTTTTATTATAGATGTTGCCTATGTAATGTCAAAATATGCAGTACATTTTTCGAAACTTAAAATGTAATATCTTATTTAATACTTATTATTTAAACATAAATTATCTTTCATTTTATTAATAACACGTTCAATAATATAGTGTAATACTCATTTTTATTATATATGCATCGAGACGGTGAACTTGGATTTTGCCTATGCTTGGTTACAATAGTTTAGAGACTAGAAGGAATGTGTATCTATGCATCGGGACGGTGAACTTGGATTTAGCCTATGCTTGGTTACAATAGTTTAGAGACTAGAAGGAATGTGTATCTGATTACGCATTTTTATCGATTGTTGCGCGGTATGATCGATAATCCTGAAATTATGCGGAGCATTGGTTTGTATGTTCCTGATTATTACCTAAGACAGCGTCAGGATAGATTATTTCACATTTCAATATACAAGACCAACCTGCCAATGGTTATGCCTGTTGGAAGAGCTACTGCTATGCTGAACAATATTACTCTGGACATTGATCTGTTCCATGTTTCTGAGACGGTTTTCCGAAGCGGGATTCTCCTACACCTTTGATATGAATGAATTTATATACATTTGATATTTTGCTGTTTGTATTTTCTTTTTTTTTTTTTCACTTGTTAATAATATTTACAAATTTTTCTCACTTGTTAATAATATTTACAAATTAAATTTTCTCACTTGTTAATAATATTTACAAATTAATTTGTTTGTAATGTGTTTGTAATGTATGTTTGTTTGTATGTTTGTAATGTAAATGTTATATTAAAAATAAATAAATTGAAATTGAAAAAAAAATATTGCCAAAACATAATGTTTGAGCGTGGCGAACTAGACAAAAATTACCAGCCGATACCGGCCCTTCTATACCAAAATCGAAAACAATAAAGGTACGTGATATCTCAATTACCATTATACACTCCATTTAAAATAATTCTGTGATCAATAACCGGGACAATATTACTGCCTACGAATTGATGCAACATATTATGATTTCTTACCAAGGGGTTGGGGGACAGCGCAGCACCTTCAGAATGTATTCGCTTGTGTCCAGGACTGTGGCTGTAAGCCTTGGGGTCCTTATTTCTTTCCGAAATATTCTCTAGAAGTGGAGGACTGCTATTAATGGGCGAAATTCCCGTTGTATCATTCTGTTTCAAGTTATTCTTAATAATATCCGTAACAAAATCAAAAGGTTCAGACTGTTTAACAGCGGGGAGAGATAACGCTTGGACCAGGGGTTGGATCACAGCTCGCTCTTCTTGTCTAGAGGTGGTTCGGCGGACCATGGAATGGCGAGCTCGGTGGTGATTAGCTAACATTGCGACCATGCAGTTGATGTCAGAAGCCACCTCTCTCGAAGTCGTCTCCCAATGTGCCGCGTCAGCTGCGGCCTTTTCTAATGTCAGTCTCACAGCTTCAGTCACTCCTCTCGAGCCATCTTTCGTGGCCTCCAGGACAGCTTTATTGAAAGGATCATTTTTATCACCTGTCGATGTCCGTTTGTACCCTGATACATTCTCACCCAGATTACTCGTGACATCAGCCAATGTTTCCATCTCGCCACCATTGTTTATTTTATAAAATCTATATGTGTAAGTATGTGTTGAATTAGTCGATGTCTGCCTACTTGTTATGTTGCAGCACAAGAAGTATCGGAAGCCAGTTTTCGTAAAGTATTTTTGTAGCGCTTTTGAGATCACTTTATCGCGCATGGTCGGCTTAAGAGAATTGTTCTGCCTATAATGATACCAGCCCACCACTTGGTCGGAAACTCCGTCCAGCATGTCTGCTAAGACATCTTCCTTGATTCGGCCGGAAGGGTTGTAGAACATACCCGTCTCCGGAGCCGGTAACATGGATGACACATTTATCATAACTTCGACACGCATATTATCTGTTCTGGAGTCCGATATGTGATTTGTTTCTAATTTTGTCACGTTTCCGAATAAAAACCCCTCCTAAAATAATGCTAATTATTAGTATACTGAGATTATCTCAAGTTCGATGAATTATGCTTTATTCTTATCAACATTGATCATTGAAATATTTTTATTGAATAATATCTACCTGTCTGTTGGGAGAATTCACGCATTCTTTTAATAAATAAGATAAGGCTGTCCCACTGACAGAAGTTCGCTCGGAAAACGCCATGATAAATGACAATAATCGACCACAGATAAATAATAATATCGACAACATGCTATTTCTATGTCATCAAATGTCATTCGAATTTCGAATATAATGTGACCATAATAAAAAAATAGCGTTGATTGTGATTGTGCTCTTATCTTTTTTTTCGATTCCTTAGAGTCTACGATACTTTGAGTACTCTACATGCGGCTAGACCGCCTAATCTACTGCTACAAGTGCATCAGCTCTATAGCTTTGACACTTTTACTAAATACTTATTATCTATACATCATAAGTTGATTTATTGACATGAATTCGGATGGGTAAAAATGGGTGCTCTTATCTATTGATGTACCGGAATATGACGCGAACCAGGTTATTAATTTTGTCCTAGGGCAATACCGAAATCAAAGCGCCCATGTTTCGAAGATCACGCGCCATGTGGTCACAGCCCCGGCATGTTCGATCTTTTGTTCGAGGACGAAATATGTGACCTATCGTTCAAAAAAAAAATAACATTGCGACGGACGATCGTCTTAGGATAGCCCGCCATAAAACATATGAAACAATGAATTAGAAAGTTAGGGTTGCCGAAGACATTAAAAGTGCACGGCCTTTTGTTAGGATGGGCAATACGTTCGCAACCTTTTGTTCTTAAGTAACATCTTGGAAGGGTAAAAACGGTAAACCTTTTCTTGCAGCGGGACGTATATCTCTAACCCCGATTAAACAATAGAAAGAACACCTTGGCCAAATGCGAACACATGGGACAACGGTTTAGAAAGCTGCGTTTGTTAGAGAAGTCGCCATTGTTTTGGGAAAGACATTTTTTAGAAAAACAAGATAATAATTCCGAAAGTCGTCGCAGTAAACTTACTATTGTCCTCGACAGACAATAGAGATGTTTTATAAAGCGCTGACATACCGATCTCCCACATGGCGACGCTATCCGCGGGATGTAGGATCGTATAAAAAAATCATATTATTAATATAAGGGCGCGAAGATCCCGCAACGCACGACCAGGCGGTCATTATCAATAAAGATAACAGGGGTCAATCAATTAAGAAGGTAGAGGCCGAATTAGAAATTGAGGCAAAGTGGTGAATCATAATATCAATGTAATATGTACCTAATTAATGAGCAACTGATATGTTTAATTTAAGTAAGGTAATGATAGTTTAGATAACCCAGGCCACCTCTGCAGGTGGATGTTACTCGTTTTTTATGTAGTTTTCTCATTTATTCTGTATTCTATTGTTAAGTACCGAAATGAACGGGACATTGCAATTTGAAATAATAACGAGATCATCCCGAATTAATCTAACTTGTAGCAAATAATAGAAAATGTATTGATCGTAACAAAAGAAAAAAAACTTGATTGTATTATTGCCGACGATGTTTGATATAACGTAATAGAATATTATCTCGTGAAAAAATGTAACACGGTTGAAAAGATATAAGATTCCGACTTTTTAGTCTTTTGAAATCTGTCTGCAGAATGAATTTTAGCACACGGGGTTGTAACAAAATAGTTTAATTAATTGCAAATAAGTAAATGCCGTGTTGGAATAAACATTAATATTACTTTAGATCGAGGCTTTCATGTCTTATGTTTTCATGTATTACACCTAGTTGAATAATGTTAATTTGTGAGTTTTAATTATTTTTAAGAATAATGTTAATTTGTCATTAGTTATTCAAGCTCCCAATATTGTGTTTTTTTGTTATACAAATTTGTAGGTTGTAGGTATATAACCTATCTGTAAACATGCAATTAATGTTTTGATTACTCGTTTAAGCAATATGATTTGTCGGTCTGTTTTAAAATAGTTGTTTTAATCTAGTAATAATAAAGCTTTCGAGCTTTATTATTATTTATTTGTAACTAATTTCAATCTTTACGATACACCATTCACTTTGGTATTTGTCCGCTTTAAAAAAAAAAGAAGGACATAACGAAAATTATGAAGTTAGTTAATTGTAGTAGGGACTTCCGCTACTGGTAGTGTTTCAGAATAATTCTTGTTTGGAAAATTTTCAATTGTCTGCCTGGTGAAATGTGGCTTATATAATTTTTTTAGTGTTCTCTATTTTTATTATTTTCTTATATTCTTATACCAGGGGTGGAAGAAAGCTGATTTGATAAGATAATGATTAGTATAATGAAAGTCCTAAAAAAAATGTTTTGCATTCAATCCAGCTTACATATTGAAGTAAGAATTTTCATTATCTAGGTGTAAATAATGTTACATTAATTAATTTACGCCAAGTTTTCTTAATTTTTCTTCTAGTAATAAGGTTTAACATAATTTCTTGAAAAAAAATGTTTCTCGAATTTGATTGTGTTAGTATATGTAAGCATTCCTTTCGGGAAAGTGGCGTTGATGCAAATTCATGTACTTTGTAATCCCAAAAGAAATTACAAAGATGTATACAGAACATTAACATTAGGGGACCCGCTTGAAGCATGTATCCCATGTAAATAAGTTTTTATGTTAATGGATTCACTAAGAAATGCCACGATGTCTGTATAATTTTAGCCCTTTGTTTTGTATCTCTATGTCACATATTGACAATTATGTGTGGTCCAACTAAGAAGTACGATAGCTTGTTTTATTTAAGCTAAAATTAAAAATAAAACTAAGTATCAAGTACATGTTGTCATTGTTAAAGAAAAAAAATTAAAAAGAAAAAGAAAGGAAGAGAATATGCGGAGTGGTAAATTTTAAATGTAAATGATAAGGATTGACCTGTAATGATGTAATGTATAAATAACGTTAAATCAATGTTAATGATAAGGATTGACCTATAACGATGTAATGTATAAATAACGTTAAATATTGGGAGGCCTACTGTAAGAATCAAACTGACACTTAATAACAAGATTGATATTGTAATGCATACTCAAGGAATTTTACTGTGATCTAATGAAACCCTGCGTCAATCCCATGTAATTAGTCAATAATGGTAGAAATAACTGGTCGATAAAAATATGTCTGGCGTGTCGATTTAATTAAGTATGTATATGTAAGCAGTTTTATTTTAGGTAATAAGTGTTGATGCGAATTTGTGTTTTCAATTTTCCGCCTTTGCCAATTTGTACTGTAATATTTTCCTTAAGTTTAATTCATTTTGCAATGTTTTTTTTGGTGACGGGATAGGGATATGAACAGTGAACAAAGCGTTCGTGAAATAACAAAGTGTTTAGGCCTACATACCAGAAAAGCATCGAGATTAGCCGCAAACTGGGAGAACAATAGGGGGCGGAACGGAGGCAACATTGGGTTCAGTAACCAATAGCGTCAATCGGGACCTGGAGAGACGAATGAACGATGGAGGCGGACATCAAAGGAGCCAATCGGCAGAAGACCAACTGGAGGCTTCCCCTCGAGTCCCCGCGACCACACCCTGGGTCGCCGGGGAGAGAATATAAGGCGAAGCCGGCCGCCAAGAAGGCAGTTGGGTTGAGTTGAGTCGAGTTGAGGAGTTGAGTTGAGAGGAGTGATGAGTTGAAGTTAGAAGCAGGAGGTAGAGAAACCAGGAACTCTAGCCTGACCCGTAAAATCGGTCCGGCCGAATACCCTGGTAACTCTCGAAGAAAGTAAGTCCGAACGGTAGCGACCACCGAATCGGCATCGCGACGCCAGAAACGACGTATCAGAAACCGCGACGCACAGTGTACCGCCGCGACGCCCAGTGACAAAAGAAGCGACGCTCTGCCGACGACCGCCACGACGCCGACGTCAGAAGCCGCCGACGTAGCCTGCACAGTCAGAGGACGACGCCGACGCCAGAAGCCGCCGCCCACCACGAAGCAGCACGAAGAAGACACCTGCCGAACTCTCCGAAACAGGTTACCCCGATCTAAAGACTTTTTCTCCGCCCACCTGGTTCTACCGAAGTGTTAATTTAATCTCGTCACCATTCATTTTAGCAGTAAGATCAGATTTTTTATGTGTTTTGTCTTCTTTCTTTCTTTGTTTATAATTTTGTCCTCTCCCTCTAAATTAGGGTTCATGTAATTTTTAATTTAGTAACCACTTTGCTGCGTCGTATGTAAGTTAAGATTAATGTTTCATGTAAATTAATTTGCTACAGTGCCCAATATAGAAACTTGTGAAATTGTTTCGATTTTATTATTTTTATATCCCTTCACCCGCCTCGAGATATCAGTGTCCTAGTCAGTCACCTGACGTTTTGATTGTACCTAGGGAAGGGCGTAACCGCCGGCTTACGTAGATCTGAGATCTCCCGGCCGGTTTACCACACCGTGATTTTATATCA